>MJEU01000108.1:0-57606 GCA_001748505.1 Sporisorium iseilematis-ciliati | reverse complement strand
GGGGGGGGGGGGGGGGGGAGGATGAAGATGGGTTGGCGGGTGGAGTGTCGGAAGACGGTTCCACGGCGGATGTGCTGGTCGAAGTTTCTGCGGCCGAGGTGTCGGACAATGTTCTAGCGGTGGTAGGTGGGCGGGTTGAAGCTCGTTCGGCGGGAGGAGTCGTGGAAGACGGACCCGCAGGTCGGGTGTTAATCGATGGATCTGCGGCCGAGGTGTTGGACGACGTGTTTGCAGGCCGGGCGTTTGTCGATGCGTCCGCGGATCGGGCGCTGGTTGACATCTCTGCACGAGGAGTAGTCGTTCTAGTCGCCTGACTAGCAGACGAATCTCTACCGTAAAGGCTAGCTACCACTGACGCTGCGCCACCGCCATCCCGGGACTGCGACTCGCCACCATTCTCGCTCAATCGCCCATTCAGCCCAGACGCCGAACTAGACCCAGTCGCAGCACGTTCATGCACCAACTGCCTTCCTGACATCGATCCCACACCTGCTTGCCCCAAATTATCCCAGTCCCTCCCCCTCGGCCTAACCGGCAACGGCGGAGGCCGCGGCAGCTCTCCCCCCGCACCATCACCACTGATCCCCAACCCCCTCACAGCCTGTGGAAGCTCTGGCAACGGCCGCACACCCTGCACTGCGTCCACACTAGACGACGCCGAATGAGAACCGCCTCTATCGCGCCTAGCAAACGCCGCTGCTTGCGCAGCTGCAATCGACGCAGACAGACCATTGCGACTTGCTGCAGCTAAGATCTGCTCTGGCGTGATCGGCGATTTGGGCGGCAGCGTCGGTGGCGTAGTAGCTCCAGGTTCGTGCTCGCGCCGTGTCAGTGTGTGCATCGCTTGTGTGCGCGGTGAACGAAGCATGCTCGAGGCCGGCTGCGGTGGTGCTAATCGGCTGCTGCTCCCAGATGCGTCTGCCTGATTCAGTTGTGGCGAATGAGAATAGTCGGAAAGTGAAGCTGAATTCCATTCGGAGGCCGCTAGATCGATCTGTCGAGCAAGCGCCTCCATTGAGGTCGACTGCGCCATTTCGCTTGCGTTGCTCGTTGGGCGTTCTGAGACTTGCGAGAGTCGGAAGGGGTTCGTATCAGGTCTCCTCGCTGGCAGAGTAGGCGGCGGCGGAGGCGGTCGCCTTTGCGCAACACCCCCATCTCCGATCCCTTCACCCTCGTTGCGAGAGAAGCGTCTAAAGACAGCCGGCTCAGCTCTCTTGTCTCCATCGCTTGGCCCATCACCATCACCTACTTCGGAGCCGACACTCTGAATGGAGTCTGTACGCGTGATCTCGTCCCGTTTGAACGTGCTCGCAAGCGGTCCGCTGTGCTTCGTAGGCGAGCCAGACGATCCGCCATCCAGCTGATCCCTACTCGAGCTCGGCGTAGCCTCAAACCGCGAGATCATGGCCGACACCTTACCTCCAGGCGGCCTGGACACCCTCTGTGGCTCCAACGGCGCCGGCAACCTCTCTCGCTCCTCAGTAGGAATGTACGAGAGCCATGACGGTGCCACTCCAGGTCCTGCATTCGAGGCGGATGGCGGGAAGTGGCGGGTGGCGTCCGTGATCGCTGGCAGTCGACCGCGAGGAAGCGGTGCAGCCGAAGATCGCGGGTTGACAAACGAAACCGGACGACTGGCGGTCGACGTGGCCCTGGACAGTGTGGAGGGCGGTGACGGCAGTGGACCTCGAGAACGAACGATCGCTCCTTGTCGCGAAAGACGATGGTTCGATGCTGGTGTGGGCGCAACAGAAGTCTGCTCATTGGCCGACGCACCATTATCTGCGCCGCTTTGTGATTCTGCCGCAGGGACGTCCGACGTCAATTGCAGTCGCCCGCCTAGTTCTGCCAGCATGATCGCGCTTGGCGGCAACATCGACGTTGGGCGGCCCGTCTTTGCGAGAAGCCGTTCCAAGGCAGCAAGAGAGTCCTGCCTCGACTGGGTCGATGCGCTGAGCTGAGCGATCTGCAGGAGAGCTTCATCGCGGGCTTTCTGCTCGGGCAGCCTTGCAGCAGAGGACGAGGATGTTGTGGCATCAATGCTGGCGGACTTGTCTGCGAATGGTCTGCTGCTTCCGCTCGGATGCCTGCGTACAGAGGACGCTGGGCGAGAGGCTGTTGACGCAGAATCATCTCGCCTCATGGCAGCAGTCTGTGAGCTCGTCGATGCATCTACTTTTGTCGACGGTGCTTCGACGGGAACACTAGGCTTCGCTGGCTGCAGACTTCGATCTGAAAGACGGCGTACATCATTCGAAGGTCGTCCTAACGGCGCCGCAGTGGGCTGTGACGCGGAAGCCCTTGCGTCCACAGCACCTGCTGACAAGCTCGACGAAGGCTCATTCGTAGCACCACCAACAAGAGGCTGTCCGAACAGTCCCTTGAGTCGATCCCTCAGCTCGTTGCGTGCACCGATCTGCCCGTACGACAAAGGCTGCAAAAGGGGGTCAAGCGAAGAGCGCCTCACATCGCCCTGTGAAGGTGCAGGCATGGCCAGCTCCGGCTTGGATACAAGAGATAAGCTGCTTCGATGAGTCGAGCCAAAGCCCTTTCCGAGATGATCCGCAGTGCTGGACCGAACTTGCTTTGACGCCGCGGTCGGTTCCTCCTCGTCCGAAAGATCGCGACTGCTAGACGTATCTTCTTCGAAACTGCCCGCTCGTTCATCTGCCTGTGAAGCACCAACGGGCTCAGCCACGCATTCAGGCAGCTTTCCTTGAGCCTTGAGGCTAAGACTACGCCTCGGGTCATTAGCAGGCATCGGCAGGGAATCGGACGGTAGTGACGTGACACGAGCATCAGCCGCGGAAAGCTGCGCAACGCCACCCTCTCGACTCGCAGCCGTAGCTCCATCAGCCTTGACTGCACACTCTTCGTCATCATCCGCGATAGACAGGTTTGGCGCCGACGAAGTGTTGCGCGCATGCACCGACTTGTGCGCGTTCGCAAATGGGTCGTTCGCCGTGTTCTCAACCGCACGCGCATCGTAGAAAGCACGGTGCTGCTCGTCATCTTCGTCACTGGACGAGTACATGTCAAGGGCATCGTCCGTGTCGGTGGATTCAGAGGAGGAGTCAGAGTAAGCGGCACCGCCACGCGATCGGCCCAACACAAGCGGAGGAGGCGCTCGCGGCAACGCCTGATCCATCAAAGCAAGGTTGGCCGGATCCGGGACCTTTTGAGCAGAACTCGCCTTTCTGCGCTGAGGCGAAGGTCGATGGGTGAAGGCACCGGGCATGGCTGCGTCATCTTCTTCGTCGCTGTCAGACACCGGCGATGGCTCACGCAGAGCTTGCAGTCTCGCCGCAGCCTCCTCCTCTCGCTTGCGCAATGCGTCGAATGCAGCTGCCTCGGCCAACCACTGCTCGATAGATGAATCCGATTCCGCGCCATCGTCTTCGTCGTCATCTGGACGCGCATGTTCGCTTGATGCATCGTCATCAGCGACACTGCTACGGTCCACTTGCTTCAGCGATGCGGCCCCTTCAGCATGCGACACGTCTGCTTCTCCATCGCTCGACGACCTGGCGTGTGTTGCCGGGGGAGGAGCAGAGACGACGTAAAGCGTATCTTCCGGTCGTCGGCTGAGAGGAAGATGCGAGTCGCTGTCGTGGCCACGTGCAGCCTGTCCTTGGAGCAGGCGACGGGCGGGCAGACCGCTGAGAGAGGTACGTCCGGCGCTGATAGGACGAGTAGCGCTCTGTTTGGCCTGAGGCGGTCGAGTGTCTGAGTTGGTCTTTCGATGAGCAGAGACGCGTCCAACAGTGGATGCAGAGGGTCTTGCATTCGAAAGCTCGTTCATTCTACTGGCGGAAGTCGGCCTTGAAGTAGAGGGCATGGACGGGAGCCCAAGTCTGGGCTCATTGGCAAGCGTGAGTCTTCCGCTTGCATCAGCTCCATTAGCGACTGTAAGCGCGGGCGTTGGCTGAGCTTCGGACACCAGCAAAGGACTGATTTGAGCTGCAGGACTTGCGGGCGTTTGGGTTGTTTGCGCAGGTTGAATTGCAGGCCGCCCGTCACTCGGCGGCTGAACCACGTGCGCCGAAGAATCAGCTTCGGGTTCGGCTTGCGCTGCAACCTCCGTCGAGCGAGGCTGAGCGTGCTGCTCGTTGCTTCGCGTCGTTGCTATGTCAGACTCGCGTTCTGACTCGACGCGCAACGACTCGCCTGCCGTTGGAGCTACATCTTGGTCCTCCCTGCTCTCGATCCTGCTTGCGCTCTGCTCTGCTTCCACAATCGGAGCTGGTAGCGTCTCGGTCACGCGGGTATCATCGTCCTCCACTGCAGCAGCTGCTGGTTCCGACTGTCGTTCGGCACTCTCCTGCACGTTTTGGACTGCGGGCTCTTCGTCCTGTGTCCTTCCAGCCTGCATATTCGATCCCTCTTCCCTCCGTGCCGCAGCTCTGAACGCAGCAGCCCTCTCCCTCGCAACCCGACGCTGCTGCTCGCGCAGCATTCTGACCTCAAAGTCGAGACCGTTCCGAATATCAGCTTCCCACGCACGACGCTCTTCAGTGAGCTCTATGCTCTCGTCGTCACTTGCTGACGCCGAACTTGGCGTTGAAGCGTAGCTTCCCGGTCGATCGCTCTCTGCAAGACGCGGTGGAGTCGTCTCGGTTTGCGACTGGTCTGGCGCCGTCGATCCCGCCGACTGTCTCTGCGGTGGTAGATCTTCAGCAGCAGAGACTACCTCATCTTCATCATCACTGACGAACGGTGGTGGTGGGCTGTCAGGTATCCGTGCATGAGGTTGCGGTCCGATAAGCTGCGCGTCGTTAGCGGCTTCAGAATGAGCAGGTGGGAGTGGTGGGGTGGGAGGGCGAGGCGCACCGACTGGGAAAGGCGGTGGCAGATCATCAGGATCTGCTTCGGTGATATCGTTCCACACATTCTGTCGATGCAGGGACGTTGGCGGTATTGCTGGAGCAACTGCTCGCGGCGACCTATCGGTTTGGCTATCACCTGGTTCTGTATCGAAAGCGTTGTGAGAACGGCGTTGGATGGCAGGTGCACTCTCAGTGCGCGATCGAGGCGGTCTCTCATCCCTGGACGCTTGGGGCTGGTTTGAAGTGCTGGCGGCAGGTTGAACAGGGTCAACGTCGTTGAACGACATGGCGCTGTCCGGGCGACTGGTGCCACTGGCTCTAGAAGCCGGTCTGCTCGCAGTGTCGTCCCTAGCCGCCGAGGAAGGTCGCCGTCTTCGAGTGCGTGCCACTACCGTTTGCGACGTTGTGGCTACAGTCGTATTCGACTGCGACGTAGAAGCCAACGTCGGCGTCTGACCGCCGCTATACGCCCTTCGCATGCCGGTCTGCTGCGCTGATGGCGGCACAAGCAAGCCGGTGCTGACAGGAGCATCGTCGAGCGTGGTCTGATACCTGCGACTGGAGTCGAGAAGATTTGACGAAGACGCTGCAGCATTGCGACCAGTGGTTGACGACGAGAGTGTAGCAAGCTGTGGCGCTGCTGCGAGTGCTGCTGCAGCTGCCTGTGCATTCTGAGCTTTGCGTTGGCGGATCTTTTGCTTCTTCTCCTTTGCCTGTTTTCTGAGTAAGTTGTCGGGGGCTGTGAGCGTGACCCTGCCGAAATGCGACTCGAGGTTGGTGAGATAAGGCGCATCTGCTGCGTCGACGCCTCTGCCAGGGGCTGTAGCCGCGGCGGCAGCAGCTGAAGTGGATGCAGCATGGACATCTGTAGACCTAGGAAGCAGAGAGCCGGATGAGTGAGCGTGACCTGCGAGATTGTACATGCGAGACCGGTCGGGCCTTCGTGATGGTGGCGGCATGTTGAGGTTGGGTCATGCCGAAGAGAAGGCTGATGCTGGAGTTGTGGTGTTGATGCGTGACGGGTTAAGAGGATGGTGCAGGCAGCAAATCGAATACCGTACACCTCTTCGGTCGTGATTACCAAGTCATGGCAAGAGCGTGGACGTCAAAGCAGCTTCTTCGTTGTTAGCCTTGGGCGCTTGTCGTTGGCCGGTAGCGTGCTTTGAATGTGTTGAATGAGGTCAAGGTAGAAGGTCAAGACAGAACAGCACAACCCTTTGCGTGTGTTGGTGGAGGCTGTTTTAGCCAATTTAGCTGGTTCGAGCGCCGTTTCCAAGCACGTCTTGGCAGGGAAAGGCAGAGTCGCAACGCCAAACAACGTCACTGAGCATTCCAACAGAAAAGCCATTTCCATGCCTCACGCGACTGATCCACACTCACACAACACACAGACTTGCTCTCGGGACACTTCATCGAATGGTATCGCTAGAAGCAACCGAATCATCAAGACTGCTATATCAGGGTACAAGTACAATCAGAATCCTCTTTCCAGAATCCAACACACGTCATGTCGCCTTGACAGCGGCAGGCTTAGCTGCAGCAGCTGCCTTTTCCGTCGATTCAACCGCCTTGTTGGTGCTCGCAGCTGGCGACGCTGACGCCTTGGCCGCACGCTCCTTGGCCGACTCCAACGACTCGACGTAGGTGCTTGGGAACCAGCCGATGCGGCCGTCTCTGGTTCGACCTCTCCACCACGCGCTCTCAGCACCCGTCTGCGGATCGTGCTTGCTGAGCACCGCAACAATGTCGTTGGGCTGCAGGCTGAGCTCGAGTGGGTCAGCAGCGGGATAGGCGTAGAGTGCACGTACAAATGTGAGCTTGCTGGGGTCGATAGCTTCTCCATTGGCATCATTGGCCGAGATCATACCACCGCCATGTTGACCGGGAAGCAGGCCAGCTTGACCCGGGTTCTGCCCTTGCTGCTCGAGACGCTGTCGTTCGGCCTCCTGCTTGGCTGTGATGAAGCGCACGAGCTTGCCCATGAGGTATGGCAGACCAATGACCGCCATGAAGAAGACGATGAGCGGACGCTTGCTTGGACGTGCTGCTTTGGCCGGCTGTCCGCTACCACCGTGCGCTGCAAACTCTTTGAACTCGCGCGCGTCAAGCTCGACTGCAGGTGCCTTGCCGACGAGTCGCAGGCCCAGATTCTTGAGGTATCTCGCCAGCGCAAATATGCTGAGCACTTGGCCGAGGTAGTTGCGCAGGTGTGCAAATTGATCCGCAACACCCACCATGGCGAAGAAGCTGCTGTGTGTCGCCATGAAGGTACTCTCGAGCATCTGGGCGAATCCACCGAATGCGCCGACAATGCTGCTAATAAGCTCAAAGGTTGCTTGTGTTCCAGCTTCCATTCGTTGCGTCAAGGAGACGTCGCCTGGTTGTCCTGGCATGCCAGGCATTCCGCCCATGCCCATTCCCATGCCCATGCCCATCCCGTAGCCGCCGTAACCGCCATAGCCTCCATATCCACCGTAGCTGCCGTAGCCACCGTATCCTCCATATCCCATACCGCCCATGCCGCTCATACCGCCGTATCTAGAGTAAGGAGAGCCGTACGAGGTGCCGTAGGTCGAACCCATGCCGCCGTACGTAGATCCCAAACCGCCGACTGTACTACGATATGGAGAGTTGTAGGCAGACGAACCGTATGCGCCAGTGCCTGCAGCAGTAGCTCCCAAGGTGGATGGGCGGTCAGGCAATGCCGGAGCCGCTGAGGATGTTGTTGTGAGCGCCGACGATGAGGCAGTGAACGGAGCTGTGGCAGACATGCTGGTGGCGGACGAAAGATCGGTGCCTGCCCCTGCACCTGCGCGTTCCCAAGGTTTCGGTGGTGAAGGCATCAAGTGCGTGTGCTGTGTTGTGTATTCTTGTGGCGAAAGACGGAGCTGGAGAATCGAATCTTGTGTGTGACGATTGAGAGTCCTGCGAGTCTAAAGATCCAAGGCGGTAAACTGGCAGGTGGGACGGTGTACGGATCCTGCCACGGATGCAAATGGTGTGTGCTTTAGTGAATGGTTCAGACGATAGCGTCAATTCTGTCCGTTGATTGGTGATGCCAAGGATGAATGAGGGATGAAGTTGAGAGAGAAAGGTATGGAAGTGAGAGTGTGGAGATGAGTGGCTCAACGAGAGAAAGTGTGGGGAGACGATGATTCGGTTGAAGCTGCAGCCGGTTCGCAGCCACAAGATTGGATGGCTCAGCAAGACAAGCGAGCGAGCAGCCAAGCGCCCTATTTTTCACAACGGCTCACACTCACCCAGCTCGATGTGGCTCTCTCTCTCCCAACGTCACACACGCCTGCAGAACCGGTAAGACAGCCTCGAGGCCGGCCCAGCTCAAATTTCATAAGTGTTAGGGTGTTGACCATTCCTCTTTCGGCCGATAAGCGACACGCATGCGGAAAGGACCCTGTTTCGTCGTTCATCACCACCAACCTGCAGCTCAACTGTATGTAGCCGCGGGCATCATCACCATCACCATCACCATCACCATCACCATCAGCAGCATCGGGTGGTCACCTCTCACGATACGGCATAAGTGCACACGATAACCTCCCTCGCCCACGACCCGATCAGCTGCACGATGAGCTTGTGGAGCTACTAAGCACGCGCGCACAGACGACCCCGCCCCCCACTTTGTACCGCGTTGCTTGCTTTCGGTCTCACCCTCGAGTTCGTCGTCGCCAGAGGAACATCAACGCTGCAGCCTGATCCGATCGCACCTCTTCCCGAACGCTCAACTGTGGCAGCTCGAGGCTTTGCTGTCCTACCCAGCCAAACCCAGCCGTTTCTCCTTCTGCTCGTACCTACAACCACCACCGCCCCAACCTCAAACCACCTTTACGATAATTCCAGTCCACAATGAGCAGCATAAACAGCACCTCCATGCTCTCCGAGCGCCAAAAGGACGAGCTCCACAAGTCCATCCTCGACTACTTCAAGACCAACGGCTTGCACGAGTCCTACAACACCCTCATGCGCGAAGCGGGTCAAGATGGGTTCGTCCCCGATCCCAAAGCCAAGTACGCCGGGTTGCTCGAGAAGAAGTGGACCAGCGTGATCCGTCTGCAGAAGAAGATCATGGAGATGGAGTCTCGACTCTCGCAGCTTCAGGAAGAGCTGGCTGCTGCACCTTCAGCTAAGCGCTCTGCTTCGCTGAATGATTGGGTCCCGCGTGCGTCCGCGAGGCATACTATGCAGGGACATCGGTTGCCGGTTACCAAAGTTGCTTTCCATCCGGTGTTCAGTCAAGTCGCTTCAGCGTCGGAAGATACGACGGTGAAATTGTGGGATTGGGAGACGGGCGATTTCGAACGCACGCTCAAAGGTCATACGAAAGCGGTGCAGGATGTGGATTTCGACTCGAAAGGCAACTTCGTCGTGTCCTGCTCGTCCGATCTTTCCATCAAGGTGTGGGACGCGAACAACGACTACAAAAACACAAAGACGCTGCACGGCCACGACCACAGCGTGTCGTCGGTCAAGTTCCTACCAGGCGACGATTTCATCGTGTCGGCGAGCAGAGACAAGACGATCAAGATCTGGGAGTTTTCGACCGGATTCTGCACAAAGACGTTGCACGGCCATGCGGAATGGGTGAGGTCGGCGATACCGTCGGAGGACGCGAGATGGTTGGTCAGCTGTTCGACGGATCAGACGGCGAGGATATGGGAGTTGTCGACGGGCGAGACCAAGGTCGAGTTGCGAGGGCACGAACATGTGGTTGAAGTCGCCATCTTCGCGCCCCTTGCATCGTACGCAGCGATTCGAGAGCTTGCGGGCATCACAGTCACGCCAAAAGACGCCACAGCAAGCGCACCAGCGCAGTTCGTCGCTTCAGGGTCAAGAGACAAGACCATCCGCATCTGGGACAGTGCAGGACAGTGCCTCAAAACGCTAGTCGGCCACGACAATTGGGTCCGAGGCCTAGCATTCTCTCCAAACGGCAAGCACCTACTCTCGGTCTCGGACGACAAGACGATGCGCATCTGGGACTTGAAAACAGGCAGATGCACCAAAACCGTCGATGCGCATCAACACTTCTGCACCAGCATCGCTTGGGGAAAAGCCAAGATCGAACAGCCTATCCCACCGGCTCAAGATGGAGACGCTACCAACGGCAAATTGCCCGAAGCAAGGACGGTCAATGTCGTCGCTACCAGCAGTGTCGATCTCAGCGTCAAGATTTGGGCTCCTTGATCGAGTCAGTGCAATGCAGAAGAAGAAAAGCCACTCACTCTCTCCCACTTAGACCTAATTGAAACTTCATAACCACTTGATACCCTCGTTATCATATTCGTGTACTCTCTCATGGCGCACGCAATCGTAAAACACTCTTTCCAAAGCTCTTGGCTCGATTCTGCACGGTTTGTGCATGATGCTGGTGCGCATGCTGCTCTCTCACGCTTCAGTCACTGTCACGCTTCGCGTTCATGTGAGTGTCTGGTATCAAAAGTGGCTTTCGTATTAATGCGAATGTAGCGGTCACTAGCAAACTAGCGCCTCTTGATGATGCAGTATTAAAAGCACATCCAACTCGACGAGATTGGATCCGTTCAGGCCGACTTGCCCTTGACGTAGGTGTTGACGACGTTGGCAAAGTGCTCGCCCTGAGCCTTGGCAATGGTAAGGTCAATGTCGATGGGCTGGCGGCTTCCGTCACCGGCAGCAATAGTACCGGCACCGTAAGCGGAAGCACCGTGGATCTTCTCGAGGTTGGTCTGGTCGGGGAACGATCGGTATCCGTGGGGCACGTAGTTGATACCCTGGTGGACGAAGAAGGGGATGGTGGTAAGGTGCGTGGTCTCGTTACCGCCGTGCTGCGAGGCAGTCGAGGTGAAAGTACCGGCGAACTTGCCGATCAGGGCACCGGAAGCCCAGAGACCACCAGTCTGGTCGAAGAAGGCCGAAACCTGAGCAGGGGCACGACCGTAACGGGTGGGGAAACCGAGAAGGAAGCCATCGAACTCCTTCAGAGCATCGGGTGTGATGACGGGGTACTTGGCGATGGGCTCCTTGTTGGCGTGCATCTTTGACAACACTTCCTCCGAAAGTGTCTCACCGAACTGGAACACCGTCACTTCAGCACCAGTGCTCTTGATGCCCTCAACCTCGGCCTCGGCGATCTTGGCGACGTGGCCGTACAGGGAGAAGACGATAACGGCGATCTTGGACATCTTGGCGGGAGCGGCGGGGTTGGTGTCTTTGTTGGAAGAGGTAGACGAAGATTTGGACTTGGTGGAAAGGTTCGACAGCTTCTTGAGCAGGGACATGAGGCCGAAGGGGGGATGGGTTGGAGGATCAATGGCAAGTTTCGAGATTGAGAGATGATCTGTATATATACATTCCGAACCACTCGCCAGAGGAGGCTGCTTTTGGAAGAAGGCGCACCAAAAAACAGGAGAAAAGGCTCGGGGCTAGCGTACAAACTCCGCCGTGTTGTGTTGCTTTTGCGTTTGTGCGAGGGAGAGCACGGTCCACCCGCTCTATCTCACGCACTCGACGATGGTCTGTTCATGCTGCTTGCTCCTGCTGGCTGGCTGTCACAAAACTCGCTTGGAAGCACGCAAAACATTCCATTCAGCTCAAAGTCGCGTTATCTGACAGAAGAATTCGACGGGCATTGGAGCAGTGTCCGACAGCACGGACTTAGGAGCTAAGATCCGGGGCTACGGATTTTCGTTGGTTTTTTTCTTTGAAATTCCATCAGAGTAACTGCACAGTCCGCGACGAGCTTTGTCGATAGACGATCAAGATCGACGTTGCGCTGTGTGGTCGACTAGACTCTAGCTGAGACAAAGCTGAACTCTTGAAACTATAAGCATCGGTGCTATCGGTCTCGACGTTAGACTCACCGGCAAGCTGCTTTAGAGCTCGGGTTGTTCCAACCTCGTCTGACCAAAACCATGATCGTGAGCAACACGGTTCGGCTAGCACGCACTTTCGAGATCGATTCTGTAGTCGAGTCTCGTCCTTTAGATTGACTAGTGGTCACGCTTGACGAGTCAAGTGTCATACATGAATTTCTTGATGTCACGGATGTCAATTTGAGTGTCCAGGATATCACCTCGAGTGTCCCATGGACAAGTCTGAGCCGAAACATGTGGAATTCTGCCAGCGGCGTTGTGAGCTCTTCTGACCTTGGTCACGCCAAGACAATCTTGGGCGGAGGCGGATGCAAGTCACGCACATTCAAATTGAAGGCCTCTTTCTGTCCCTCTTTCCCACAGCACATGAGTAATCGTCGCATGACACACAGCCTTGGCGGAGCAACAAGTCGCCAGTCAAAGTCGTGTTGGTGTCAGTCGATCCCTGAGACAAACGTGCAAACCTATGGTCATGGATGCAGCTGTTCGTGTCACGAAGCTCATTTCAAAACCCTATTGGTCTCACGACCATATCTTTCGTATGTCCTCGTATCTTGCTTTGATGTCAATGTCAGCTCAAAATGCGTCACTACTTCCGTCGATGAGTGGATTCTTTGACTGCGACACACATCGGCAACGAAGAGCAGGACTCGCGTACCGTCACGACACTTCGCTTAGCCTGCAGACCCTGTTGGCGTGCTCCGTTCTGAAACGTTGCTGTGACGACTTTGCTGATCTGAAGGACGCGCCCTGGAATGCCGGACATGAACAGCAGCTTCCACGACGGCAAGGCTCGCACGACTTTCTGCCTATTCAATCGAGAACAACACCGCTCTCGACAAATTCGTCACCTTGCCGCTGATCTTCGTTCATTGCCTCGATAGGATGGAGAAAATGTTCTCCTGGATATCGTCCCTGTTGTCCATGTTGAGTTTTTCTATGTCATGAATGTGATTCAAGTATTTAGGCGACTCCTTTGGACTTCACCATCGGTCAAGCATTGAGGCGTTCTACGAACCACACGCTGTTCAGATCAGAGTGAGACATCACAGGCGTACACTGTATGTGCTTCGTTCGCGAATGTGTGGATTGCAAATACTGCAGGTCTTTTGAGTGAATGAAGCAAAGAAGAGGTTGTTTGCACGCGATCACTTCTTACCCAGCGTCGCAAGCGCATCGTCGTTGAAACCGTTCTGACCCTCCATCTGTTTCTGTTTCAGGAAGTGATCGTTGACGCCTTCGCTGCTGCTTGACCTGCTCAATTTGGCCTTGAACCATTTCTTAGCTTCGGGACTCTGCCTCCTCTTCCTCACACCTTCCCTCAACAGCTCCAACGCCTCGACGGTCGTATCCCAGTTGACACAGGCGTCCGTGATGCTCTGTCCGTACTGCAACGCTGTTGGCCCAGCAGCGGGGATCGACTGTTTACCTTCGACCAAGTTGCTCTCGATCATGACGCCGAAGATGTTGCAAGCGTTCTCGTCGGCTGCCGAGAGTTGACTGCTGATGGAGCGGACGACGTTGATCTGGTTCTGGTGTTTCTTCTCCGAGTTACCGTGGGAGCAGTCGATCATGATCCTAGCCGGAAGGCCAGCGGCGGTCAACTTGGAGGAGACGGCGCTGACGTGCTCTGAAGAGTAGTTGGGTCCAGTGTTGGCACCACGGAGGATGACGTGGCAGGCATCGTTGCCGTTGGTCTCTACGATGGCGGAGATACCTTGCTTGGTGACCGAGAGGAAAACGTGTTCGGAGCTGGCCGCTTTGATGGCGTCTACGGCGATCGAGATGGATCCGTCGGTACCGTTCTTGAATCCGATTGGCATGGACAATCCGGAGCTCAGCTCACGATGAACTTGAGACTCGGTGGTTCGTGCACCGATCGCACCCCACGAGATCAGATCGGCGGTGTACTGCGGAGAGATGGTATCCAAGAACTCGGTACCAGCAGGCAGCCCCAAATTGTTGACCTCCAGCAAGAAACCCCTCGCCAGCCTCAAACCTTTGTTGATCTGGAAACTTCCATTGAGGTTCGGATCGTTGATCAACCCTTTCCATCCCACCGTAGTGCGTGGCTTCTCGAAGTACACGCGCATCACAATGTGCAGATCCTCCTTCGCCGTCTCCGCATACTGCGCGAGTTTCTTAGCGTACTCGAGTCCAGAACGAACATCGTGAATCGAGCATGGACCGACGACTACCAGCAGACGGTCATCTTCCTGCTTGACAATCTCTTCGGTGGCTTTACGTCCGTAGGCGACAGTTTGAGCGGCTTGGAGGCTGAGCGGGTACTCTTCGACGAGGATCTGAGGAGGGATGAGAGGCTTGATCGATTTGATGCGACGATCGTCGAGCTCGTTGAGTGCGTCTTTGTACGTGAGGGTCGTCATGGTTGCGGCGGCGGCGGCGGTGGTGGTGGTGGTGGTATTTGGTGGGGAAGGTTGAGTAGGAAGAAAGTGCGTCTCTCAGCACGTTGCCAAGCTGCAGGTCAATGCACGAAGGTTGACGGGCGCCAAGGTTAGAGTTCTTCCTGATTCGACCAAAAAGTTGACAGAGTCTGGACCGCCGACTTGTGACTTTTGGCTGCGTTTTCGAGTCACTTTTTCGCGAGCATTTTCAGCCAACCAGCCCTTTAGAATTTCATGTGGATGAGATCGACTAGATCGAGGGGGATCGGATGCCCGATATACACGATTTAGCCATCACTCTTGAGCCAACCTCCATGCCGCAGCGACTTTGGCTTCCAACTTCGATCCCACAGCACAACACGCTACGCAAGCTTGAGCTACAAACTGCTCAGGTATAGCTGACCCACAAGAGTATAGGCTTGCTCAAGGTGTATTGGCTTCATTGGCCGCCGCAGTGAGGACGGCAAAGTGGCCAAGTGACGATGCGGTCGAGACTGGAGTGATGATTTGATGACTGCGCCTCACTCAGCCCCTCACGACGAGCCGAAAGAAAATCTTTTTTGAATCACGTCGAGGAGGGGTGCGCTGCACTGCAGGGAGAATGCGCAGCAGCACGCGCCAGACCAAAAAGGGAGCTGCTCTGGTGGGCGAATCGACAAGAGAAGACGTGGGCTCGAGCAAGGCGACCCGGCACAACACGCGTCTTTTCTTGGAGGAGCACCAGCACACTTTTGACGGAATAAAAGCAAAGTTGGATTTCCCTCGATGGTCCGCTCCTTTCCCCCATTTTCCTCGTTTCCTCTCGTTTTCTCTCACGCTCAACGCACAACGCACGCTCGAGCCTGTTTCCTCACAGCAGCGTTTTTCATGCGCTTCGATTTTTTGCCCAACCAACACCTCAAACCGGTCTAACAAATTCCATTCGTCAAAAAACCGCACATCGTCACAATCCACACCACACACACACAAACTTGTTACGCACAAGATGTCGGACGACGAACGACTCACATCCGGCGCAGGAGCCGACGACGAGCTCTCTCTGCCGAAAGCCACCGTGCAAAAACTCATCAGCGAGATGCTACCAAAGGATGTATCTTGTTCCAAAGACACGCGCGATTTGCTCATCGAATGCTGTGTCGAGTTCATTCATTTGCTGTCATCAGAGTCGAACGAGGTGTGCGAGAAGGATTCAAAGAAAACGATTGCTCCGGAGCACGTGTTGAAGGCGTTGGATGATCTAGGATTCCCAGGGTTCATCGAAGAGGCGAAAAGTGTACTGTCGGAGCACAAAGCGGCGCAGAAGGATAGGGAGAGGAAGACGTCGAGGATGGAACAGAGCGGGTTGAGCGAGGAAGAGTTGCAGAGGCAGCAGGAGTTGCTGTTTGCTGCGAGTAAGGCGAGGTTTGAGGCTTCGAATTGATGATGTCCGCTGTGGTCGACAAATGTAACAGTATCTGCCTTCTCTTCTGTGTGGGCGTGATGATGCGCATCTACAACTTGCTCTTGGCCTCAGCAGCACGAAGCGACTCGGGACCTCTAGGATACAACGATACATCCGCCTGTCTCCACCACGGCCAAAAGGCAAAGCGTTCCAGATCCTTCATCGTGCCCGGGAACTCTGGTTTCCTCTTCTCCAAGAAACTCTTGGCTCCCTCCAGCCCATCCAGGCGGGACGTCTCCCAGATGCCCTGGCTTTCCAGAAGATGCGCATCCTCCGGCGACTCGACTTGACGCCACATTTGAGCTTTGCAGAGTGCCATTGAGACCGTGCTGTTGTTGGCCAGCTTTTGCGCCAACTTGATCGATTCTGCTAGAACTTGATCTTGCGGAAGCGGCGATCGTGTCCACAACGCCATGTAGCTTTCGTCTTTCGGCGAGCGCACGTCTCCGGTGAGGATGATATCCATCGCCTTGGTCACCCCCACCAGCCGAGGCAAGAGGTACGACGAGCACGCCTCCATCGCGATTCCCCTTTGCACGAATGGAATGGCGACCTTTGCGTTCTCTGCAATCAACCTAAAATCGCAGCTCAACGTCATAGTGACACCGATGCCAATCGCGTTACCGTTGATAGCTGCGATCGAAGGCTTCCTGCATCTCAAGATCGACAGTCCCACTTGACCGCCTCCATCTCGATGTCCCTGCGCATGGTCTGCGATTGCTCCGAACCCCTGAGCTAGGTACGCACCTGCACAAAACACTTTACCCCCCGCGCCCGTAATGATCGCTACTTTAACCCGATCATCAGCGTCAAACAGCTCGAAAGCAAAGACGATCGAGAACGACATGGGGCCCGTAAAAGTATTGTATTGGGCGGGACGGTCGAGGTAGAGGATCGCAATGCCATCGGGACGTAGGTCGACGCGGATGTCTTGCCAGGGGTAGGTGGAGTAGTCGAAGGTGGGGAGATGGACGTCGCTGATGCGAGGGTGCGGGTTGATGGGCGTCCAGCCTGACATGATTGTACGAGTTGCTCGCGAGGCTGGATGGAGAGTGGTGGTGGTGAGGAGGTTGGAGGACGACGAATGCGGGGTAAGATTGGTAGCACATGTCATGTGTCGCGCACAGATACGTACAGTACACAACCGACCGGCTCTCCGGATCGTCGTGCGGGCCGAACGAGGACCCTCTCCAAAAAAAAGGGCTCAATGTTGCGCTGCACAATCAAACACCTTGGACGAAAACGCACGGCACGCTCTTCCGCCGCTCCTTCGGCCCCTCGCGTCGTTGGCTGCAACCCTCAAAGTTGCTTTTGGCCATCGCGTAAAGAGCTCTGACAATGCTACGCCCTAAGCGATGCTGTTTAGCTGTCAGGATAGCCTGCAAGGTGCCTCCTCGCAAAAATAGAAGGTGCAGCTCGCTTCGATCTCGATCTGTAGTTCATGCAGCTTGTCTACCGTTCTTCCCGCTTCTTGTCCGCAAAAGAGGCTAACCATGCGCAGAAGAGCGTATGCGGTCACGAGCTCGACTCGACAAAGACAGCGCAGGACCGGGAGAGATACCGCGTCGAACCCACTTTTGCTGTGTCGTTGACACTTTGCGCATTCCAAAGCGTTGGAAACTGTACAGCTTGCTGCTGCTGCTGCTGCACCGCATGAAAGGGGAAACAAGGCGTGGTGCGTTAGCGTTGCTCGCTTTTGGTGTCTAGGCGCACTTAGATTGCGTCCGCTCGCTGTTCTCCAGTCGCAGATCACCTTGACTTGCTTGCGGCTGTCACAGCGTCAAAAGAGGGAGAAGCGCGTTTCTTCTAGCAAATTTCGAAAGAGAAATCAACACTTTTTGGGTTGTCACACACACGCACGACGCACCACAGACGCACGCACGCTCGAACCCTGGTTGCGCAGAAATGGGACAAGGCGCAGCAGCAGAGCGCTAGTCCAGCACAGCGCAGCAACGCGCCCGCTCTTGCGCTCGCTTCTTTCTAGCAGGGTCCTCCTTTAGCGCTCTTTTCCTCCCTCTATCTTCGCCCTCGAGGCCTTGCTCGTGCATTTCCTTGCTGCCGCTGCTGCCGTCGCTCTCTATTCAACCTGCATTCCTTCCACTCTCTTTCCTCTCTCCTCAACACCATTCGACCCTTTCGCTTTCTCTTCTCGTCCTCTTTACAATCAGCAGTGTATCCGCTGCATCGCGGACCGGCTGGCTTCGAGCCCCACCACGCTTCATTTTCAATCTTCATTCACCACGCTCGCCCTTTCCGTGCTTCATCTCGACCTCTCTACCAAAGCATCGTCGCAAGAAACTCGATTCTGAAGACAAGGCACGCTGCGCAGATCTGGCGCCCCACACCTATTTCGCGCAACTGGCCGACATCAAGTCGACACGAAGCCAAACCGGCGTTCCCACTCTCTCCCACTCTCAGATTGCGCTCAAAGGCCAAGTGGGCTTCAGGGTCACGTTCCACAATTCGATCTGGTTCTCACACGCCAGCGCTGCTTATCTCGAATCATCCACTCCACTTATACGCATCCTTGTCGATCATCTAGACCAAGAGCAGAGCCGATCACTCTCGCACTCGTCCTTTTAGCCATGTCGAGGACACGAGAGGCTAGCGGCGCCTCAACGCCCTCAGTGCCCAACACCACATCAGTCCAAGTCGCCGTCCGAATCCGCCCCGTCACCACCGCAGACCAGAGCAACATCCCTCCAAGGTGGCAAAAGAGCGTCCTCACAGCTTCCTCTACCAGCAGCGTCACCGTAGAGCCTGGCTCTGCACCTCCTGCTGGCCCAGGTGGCGGCTCAGCCTCGGCACTCACTCGTGAAAAGCGTCAAGCGTTCAGCTTTGACCGTGTCTTTAGCCCAGCAGATGGTCAAAAAGAAATCTTCACCGTAGCAGAGCCCTTGATCGACCGCTTCATCGAAGGATACAACGTCACCATCCTCGCATACGGTCAAACGTCGAGCGGCAAATCGTATACCATGGGCACATCAGCAGGCGATGAAGTCGATTACGAAGGCCTTGTCTCAGGACGCTCAGCGGATCCGCAGATGGGCATCATCCCCCGTGCTGTCGCTCGCATCTTTTCCGCCATGCGCCAAAACAAGTCTGCTGGCACACAGTACAGCGCCAAGGTCAGCTTTATCGAAATCTACAACGAGGACCTCATCGATCTGCTAGGCGATGCTGTAGATGGCGATGCGAGACCGCATGTTCAGATCCGTGAAGGCAAGAACGGTCAAATCATCTGGAGCGGTCTGCGCGAAGTCAAGGTGGCTAACGTTGCTGAAGTCATGAACTACTTGCTGCAGGGCAGTTCCGTACGAAGAACCAACGAAACCGACATGAATGCTCAATCTTCTCGTTCTCATGCTATCTTCTCCATCACTTTGACGCAAAAGAAGTGGGTCGGATCGGGTCCACCTCCGAACGGTGCTCCTCCCTCGAGCTTTGGTGGCCGTTCGACGCCGGCTGGAAGGCAAGTCTCGAGTCTGTCGAGAGCGTCTGGTATTCCTATGGCCGGCCGTGTTGCATCGCCCTCGTTTGGTCGACGAACACCCAGCGGCATTCCGGCTCTAGGCGGCCGCAATTCTTCGATCGGCCTTCGACCTCCTAGCGTCTATGGCGATGCGGGCGACGAATCTATCGGCAACGCATCCGCAGACGGCGAATGGGTCACCGTCAGCAGCAAGTTCCACTTTGTCGATCTCGCCGGTTCCGAGCGTCTCAAGCGCACAGCAGCGCAGGGAGACCGTGTCAAGGAGGGTATCTCGATCAACTCCGGTTTGCATGCACTCGGCAACGTCATCTCTGCTCTCGGCGACCCCGCCAAGGCCAAGCGTGCTACACACATTCCGTACCGCGACAGCAAGCTCACCCGACTCTTGCAAGACAGTCTCGGTGGCAACGCCCATACTCTCATGATCGCCTGTGTCTCGCCAACCGAATACAACGTCAGCGAGACGGTCAACACGCTCCAGTACGCCAATCGCGCGCGTAACATCAAGAACAAGGCCGAGCTCAACGAGGTCGAAGTTGGTTGGGATGATGTCGACTACCTCCAGACGCTCGTACAGCGTCTTCGTAAAGAGCTCAGCATTATCAAGGGCGTCGGCAAGGGCACCGTCGATCTCGACGATCCCCGCAACAAGGATGCTACTCGCACCACGCAGCGCGAGATTCTTGCTTGGCAGGACAAGTACGCTTCCCTCAGCCAGAAGCACAGCCAGCTCACTGCCGAGGTCACGCAGCTTCGCACCCAGCTCGACCCATCCAAGCAGGATGGCAGCCAGGAGGACTTCTTCCGTGCCGCCGAGCCGATCATTGTCGAGTACGAAAAGTCCATCGACGCTCTCGAAGGCCAGCTCAACCTTACCAAAGCCGCGCTTGCCTACGTCGAAGACATTGCCAACGAGCGCGAAGCGCAGATCGAGCAGCAGTCGAGTCAGCTCGAGATCATCGGTGGAGAGATCGAGGAGAAAGAATCCACTGTGGCGGAACTGCAGTCGCGTCTTAGCAAGCTGCAGGAGCGCGAGTCTTCAGCGGAAGTGTACGCTCGCGAGTTGGAAGCAAGACTCGAGGCGGTTGGCTCTCGTGGCGATACGGATTCAGCGGTACTCGCTGAGCTGCACAAGGAGATCGCCCGCCTCAAGGAAGTCGAGATGTCGTCCGAGCAGTACATTCGCGATCTTGAGGCCAAGCTGGCGTCGTCGGAAGAGTCGGCGACCAGTCTGACTCGAAAGATCGCACAAATGGAGGCCGAACGCGAGAAGCGCGACGATGAATATCGCAATCTGCTGTCTCGCTTCGAGCTGCTCGACAACGGCAAAGAGACCAAGGCGATTGCAGCCGAGTTAGAAGCTCGGACGGGCGAGGTGCAAGATCTCGAAGCTCGTCTGGCAGAGGCTAGCGCCAAGCACGAGAGTCTGACTTCGCGATTCGACAGCCTTACTGCCCAGCACGAGCAATTGTCAAAAGTCAGCGATGTTCATGAGCAGGAGAAAACATCGCTTTCGCAGCAAATCAAGGAGTTGCAGGTTGCTGCCGCTGCGGGCGTTGCAGCTGGTGGCGTCGGAGGGGCGATCCTTGGAGCTGCTGCCAAGGCTAATGGAAATGGAAATGGCGATCACCACGACGAGGCTGAAGAAAGACAGGAAAAGGTCGCTGATGCTCCGGCTTCAGTCGACCCATCAGCGAAGGACCTGGAGGATCGCCTCTCTAGCCTGCAGGAAGAGATGCGTGCGGTTCGCGACTCCGAGTCTAGCATCCGTGCCGAGCTCGAGCTGGTCAAGCAAAAGTACAAAGAGTCGCTCGCCGAGATCAACGACCTCAACTCGCAGCTCACCGACATCAAGCTCAATGGCGGCATTCCCTCCAACCTCGAGCCAGACTCTTTCCAGCTCGACAAGGACTCGAATGGCGACGACGAGCAGCTCGAGGTGCTTGACTCTCAAGGAGACGAGAATCAGCCGCCACAGACTCCAGGACGTGGCAACAACCACCAGCAACGAGGTTTGTCGAATCGCCGTCCCGGCAGCTTGCTGATCGACACCACCAATCGACAGACACCCAGCCCTTCCAACCGACTTTCTCGCCGTTCGTCCGGTTCTTTTTTAGGGTACAACAAGAGCGACGGAACCAGGACCTCGGGCATCTCGCCGCTCGCTCACGGCCGTACTCGCTCGATCTCGCAGTCTTCGTCGCTGGACTTTGCGTCGGCCTTGCAGTCGCAACGTTCGCAGTCGAGGGGTCCCAGGCCGCTCTCGTTGAGTGGTTCCGTGCCGCCATCGCCCACGCTCAAAGCCTTCGAGCCCGATACACCGGCGAACTATGAGCGTAAAGTGGCTTCGCTCGAGAAGGAGACGATGCGACTGCAAGAGGCGCTCAAGGATCGCGACGAAGAGATCCAGGCTCTGGAGGCGTCGCTGCGTGGTCTTAAACAATCTGGAGATGCCTCGCCCTCCAAGGGCGAGCTGGGAGCTTCGATGGACAAAGGCGCCACTTTGCTCGCAGGCGAGGTCAAGCAGTCGCTGCTCGCACCAGCAAATGACAGGGACTCGGGCGCGCTGACGCCTTCCACCGAAAAAGACCTCGAGGCTATCCGACAAGCGATGACGCAAGGCGCTGCCGGGGGATCCAGCGCCGATTCGAATGGAACTCAGATGCTCGACGATCTCATGCGATCCATGGCTCGCAAGGAGACGCTGCACAGAGAGACAACGGAGCAAATGGCGGCCGAGCTGTCTGCGCTCCGTAAGCAGAACGAGACTCTCGAAGGATTGTCGCGCGACCAAGTGGCCAACATGTCGCTCGAGATCGAGGAGTTGCGCGCCCAGCTGGCAACCAAGTCGGAGCAGACTCTGTCCAGGGACAGCGACATGGCCAAGACCCGCTCATCAAGTGGCCGGAGTCTGGCTGATGAGTTGCACGCCGCCTCAGTCGCTGAGCAGGATTCTGCTGGTTCCGAGGCTCGCGCCGAAATGCAGCGACTCAAGGAAGAGCACGCCGCTGCCATTGCCAGCCTGGAGCAAAAGCACAAGTCCAGCTTGGAGGAGCTCGCACAGCAACATGCTGAGAGCCTCGCCCAGGTTCAGCCTTCCTCTTCTACCAGATCCATCCCAGGCGGCTTTGGTGAAGAGGTCGAGGATGGTTACGCACAAGTATTGGCGCAGGCACAACAGGAACATGCTCGAGAGCTTGCCAAGGCCAAGGAAGAAGCCAGTGTCGCTCTGACCAAGGCGCTCGAAGCACAGACTGCTCAGCATCAGAGCGTTGTGGCTGAACACAAGGCCAAGGTGGCCAGCCTCAATGCAAAGATGGCGCAAATGTCGCGTGCACACGATGAAAAGCTGCAAGCTTTGCGAGACAGTCATTCCAAGGCTCTGGAGGAAGTCAAGATGGAGCTGGAAGCGCAGCACCTCTCGGCACTGTCGATGGCAGCGCGTGAAGCTGAAACGACGACGGTGGCCAAGCACACTTCGGAAGTCGAAAAGCTGCAGAAGGAGCATGCTGGTGTTGCATCGCAGCTGAAGGAGCAGCTCGCTGCGCTCAAGGTTGAACACGAAAGCACGCTCGAAAAGGTGAAAGCCGAGCATGCCAGCAAGTTGGATCGAAGTCTGCTGGATCTGCAGATTGTCAACAGCGATCGGGACGAGACTCGCCGAGCGTACGAAGAGCTGCACGCCAAGCACCAAGATCTGCTGGCCAAGGTGGAAATTGACCCACACGAAGTTGACACGCTGCGCGCCGAGTTGAACGATACGAGTGATGCTCTGGTGACGCTGGAAGCGGCGCTGACCGAGGTTCAAGAAGAGCGGGATCAGTTGCTGATCGAGATCGAGATGATGCGACAAGAGTCGGAAGCGCAACAGCAGGATGCATCGATGGTATCGAGTGGAAGCGGTGTTCGCAATGCAGCGACGCCAAGTCCTGCGGATGCTGCTCTGAAACGGGAGTTGGAGTCGCACAAGTCGATGCTGTCCAAGACGCGAGGCGAGATGAGCAAGCTGAAAGCCGAGCTGCAAGCTGCGCGCGATGACTGTGCTCGTCACGAGCAGTCGGTGAAGGATCTACAACTGCGTCTTGCGACATCAGAGACGAGGTCGGTGCGTTCGAATGGCAGCGGTAGCTTTGGACAGCAGAGCCAGAGCGAGCACGACGCTGCTTCTGCCGCCGCCGCTGCTGCTGCCACAGCTGCAAACACATCGAGCTCGTCGTTGGGCAACGGATCACGCTTGTCGACCAACGGTAGTAGAAGAGCGTCGGACTACGAAGCGCCAAGCAACAACGTGCTCGATCTGCGAAGTCATCGTCCAAGCGTGGGTGCTGCCAAGCCTCCACCGCCGACGCCTCCACCCAACATGCCACCTCCGCCCACACCAGCTGGTGCTGCTGTTCCGGCTCGCTCGTCTGCTGGTGTTCGCACGTCAACTTCGTCGGCAATGACGCTGCCTGAATCGCCGGCCAATGCAGGTGCGGGCTCGATGACGCGCTCTTCTTCGATGACCTCTGTACACTCTCCCGCTGGTCACATGGCAGGCAACGCAGCCGGACCGGACGTCAAGCTGACACGCCTGCTATCCGAACAAGCCGAAGAGATCAAGAACCTCGCACGACAGCTGAACCACTGCGAAGCCGACCTGCAAGCCAACATTGACCTGGTCGCAACGCTGGAAGCGGCGCTGAACGACAGCGAGCGTAATCTGCGCAAGAGCCGGGTGCAGCTGTCGGAAGTGACACGGGAGAGGGAGAGGTACGCGGCGGAAGCCAACGCGATGCGTGCGCAGCTCAACACGGCGCAGTCGGAGGTGGAGAATGTTCGCAACAGTGTGCTGTTGGAGAAGCAAGGGTACGAGAGCAAGATTGAGGAAGAGAGGCAGGCCAAGGAGAAGGCGAGGAAGGCGTTGGAAGCGCGATTGGAGGAAGTGAGCAAGCGGAAGGGTAACAAGTTGTTCTGCTTGTGATGTGAGTACAAGGTCAAGGGTTGTATGTGCATTCGTTAAGATGCTGTATCTGTTTTGTCACATTGTCATAAGCATATGATCAGGTACACTTGTGGTTCTGATTGTGTGATCTCGATGAGCAGCCCCAAGATGAGAAGGGATGGACAAGGTGTTGAGGATGCACGTCGAAGCGCGTGTCGTAAGCGAGAACGAAGCAAATGCAGTTTGAGAGTGGCAGCCGACGACTACAGTAGCAGCCCCTTTTTTCGTTTTTAGGCTGTGCTGTGTGTATCACGCGGTGCTGAGCGAAAGAGCGTCGGGAGTGACGCGAAACAGGTGAGTTGCGTCTTTGCGTATCACGCGTGGTCGGAGTTGCAATTCAATCGACAGCACAGCACAGCAAAGTCACAGTCACAGTGTGAGAGGGGGAGGAGGGAAATCTTTTTGGAAAAACAGACACTAAATACTCCGATCCGAAAAGGCTTTTTTTGGTTTGCTTTGCTGTAGCTTGTCGATCGCGTCGGCTGGAATGTCATCAGAGTCGAAACCTTGTGCGGCTCTTCCGGGTTGAGAGTGGATAATGCTGACTATAGTCGGCTTCTTGGTTGCTTGTTGCATGGCTTCGGAGGCTGATCGGAATGGGATCCGACCCTACGATTGCTGCTTTGAGGTTGAAGAGAGAGGAAAAGAGTGGGCAAATGTGGTCCGGTTGAACGCTTTCGCTGGTTGCCAAATTTAGCTTGGGTGCTGGCTGCTGCTCCACACGCCGAGCTGTGCTCTGAAAACCCACACACACAGAGAGGTGACGCTATTTTTCCTTTAGTTCCATCCAACCCTGCCCTCTCTCTCACACACACGCTTTGACCTCCTTCGTCAACGTTTTGAAAGCGAGCTGCATTTGCCATTCCTCTTTCCTTTCATCCACCTCCATCCGCACACACCATTCGCTCGATCACACTCGACATCCGGCGTACATATTCCGAGTCGAATCGAAGACTATCCGCATTAGCTAGCTAGCTGTCGCTTCTATCCAAAGTCTAGGACTCGCGGCACACTATATTGCATCCAACTTTTTTGACCACAGTCCAGGCTCGCTATACGAACAACAGTTGCAACCATGCCAGGCAAACGCGGTGGTGGTGGCGGGGGGATTGATATTGGGTATGTTATCTTCATGCGTCTTCCAAGCACTTGCGAATGCCGACTAACATGTTTCCATCTACGTCCTTCAACCATGCAGGCTCATCTTTGCCCACAAGATCCTCACCGTCCTCTTCCTCCTCAGCACCGTCGGCTGGATCGTCGCCTTCATCGGGCAGTGTGCGGCCGAAGCCGGTGCTGGCGGTCATCAGGGTGTTCTCTGGTTCGCCATCTTCCTCCAGCTTTTCCTCATCGTCGGCAAATACCTCGGAGTCATGACCGACTCTCTCGCCACTTCGAGGCTTCAACTCACCACGTTTACTGCGGTTGCGCTGGTTTTCAGTGTGATCGGAATCAACTCGGGCATCTACTCTAGCAACTCGGCTGAAGAAGCGGTGGCTGCAGGATGGTTCTTGATCACGTTGACCAACATCGTCTGGCTGTTGTTCTTGACCACGGAGGAGGAGTCGGTGTTGTATTCGATTGTGAACATTGCGAATTCAGGAGTGACGCCGCCGGCTGCGAGGACGAGTGGCAGGTACAACGCCAACGGAGGTGTCGGAGGAGGAGGGCAGTCGATGAGGATGGCTGGTGGGGGTGCCGGTGCTGGATTGGGCGGCGGGTATGGAGCAGCAAACGGCAGCGCCTACTCCGGCGGCTTCCAAGTCAACTCGGGCTACCAACCAGCTTACGGCAACAGCCCTTCCGCCGCCGACATCACCACCGCCAACGGAACCGGCCTGGGTGCTCCCAAACAGTCTTCCGCCTCGATCCGCAGTCGCACCGCCACCGCCGCCGGCGCCGGCGCCAACGACGCTGGAGGAATCTCGCAAGACGCTCCCA
The DNA here is from genome assembly GCA_001748505.1 of Sporisorium iseilematis-ciliati. NCBI lineage: Eukaryota > Fungi > Basidiomycota > Ustilaginomycetes > Ustilaginales > Ustilaginaceae > Sporisorium > Sporisorium iseilematis-ciliati. The sequence continues at coordinate 31,647 of MJEU01000108.1, read as the reverse complement.
GCGTCGCCTCCCACGGCGCTGCCCCGGGCAGTCCGGCCGTAGCAGCGGCGACCGACTACGGCTACAAGGCGCGCGCGCTCTACGCCTACCAGGCCAACGCGGACGATCCCACCGAGATCAGCTTCAGCAAGGGCGAGGTGCTGGACATCGTCGATAACTCGGGCAAGTGGTGGCAGGCGAGAAAGAGCAACGGCGAGACGGGTATCGTTCCTAGCAACTACATGCAGTTGTTGTGAAATGGAAAGGTAGTCCCGGCTGGAGGTGATGATTAAAACGGGCTGGTTTCGTTGATATACCCCCCCTCTTTTCTCGTGAATGCGATACGTTCGGCAAGCACAAACCGAGGTACGAGGTCGCCGTCCGTTCTCTCTCAAGGTTTTCTTTTTTATGTGGAATCGAAGCGCACTCTCTTTTTCAAAAAATGGCGACGGCAACGGCGACGGCGACGGCGGTGATGATGGAGAGCCGGTCCGTTGTCGATTGCGCAAACACTCTCTTTTGGCGTAGTACCCCAAAAACACATTCTTTGTTCTCCCGCTCTCTCTTTGCCTTCCCGCTTAGGGTTCGTTTCTAGTGCTCGTTCTTGTCGTGTTGCTTTCCCCCTCTTTTCTGTTCGGTCCGGACGAACGATGCTTGTGTAAATCAAAACTTATCCTTTTTAATCTGCTACTGCGTGACGGGGAAGGGGTTGTGAGCTGGGTTGGTGTGCGATTGTGTGTGTGTGTGATGGTGTTTGAGGGGAGGACAGGTGTGGGGAGCGCTACAGTAGAGGCGAGGAAGGTTCGTGGGGGGTGTGGGAGATTTTTCGTGCGAGATTTGAATTTTTTTCGGATGTCGGGGTTGCGGTTTTGGAGGCGCTGCCGTTTTTTGTGAGGAAGAAATCGAGGCTTTGGGTTCTTCCTCGACACCACTTCTCTTCATCATCGTTGAACGGCATCATCGTTCTTTACGCTCTTTCCGCCTTCTTCAACTCGACTTTCGAACGTTTGCTGTTCTTCGTACCGATCGACCTCCGCTCCGCTACTCACGGTCGAACCCGTCGCTCTACTGTCTACACCGATACGCACGGCTCAGCATCACTCTTTTTCTGCCACACCGACGCGGCCAACCCACCCGTAGGCTGGTGTACTTCGCACACGACCCTCCTCACAGTTTTCAGCAATGTCGTACCTCAAATCGCTCACCCGCATCCTCCGGGGCAGCCTCTCCACCTCCCCCACCACGCCCTCGGTCGCCTCTTCCGTCGGCGCCTTCCACCTGCCCCTCCGCAAGCTCGTCCTCCGCTACTCGCAATCCAACCCGTCCTCGAGCGGCCTGCGCACCTTCCTACTCTCCCCGCGCTTCGCCGCCCTCACCGCCAAATACCCCTCGGTCGAGTTTGTCGTCGACCAGGCGAAACCGGACAAGCACCCGCTAGCGACCGGCTACTACGCGGCGGGGGAGAGGGAGGGGAGGAGAAAGGACGTCGGCCTGGCGAACTTGGATGCGCTGCAGGTGGAGGCCAAGGTGAAGCAGGTGGTCGAGAGCTCGGGCGCCAAGGTGAAGAGTCTGAAGAGGAAGGTGGTGCAGAGCAGGAGCGAGAGCGCGAGAGGCGTGTGGAGTCAGGTACACGATCGTCCGGTGGATATTTGACGGGATACTGTTGGCAGTTTGGAGTGGATAGAGGAGGAGTAGGAAACATAGGCGTGTCTGTTCATAGGCCTTCGTCGCAGTTTCGCAGTTCGGTCGGATACAAGAATAGACCAGGTTTCGTGTCCCAACTACCCGACCCGACAGCTGTAAGAAAAACCCGGCATCGATCTTCATTTGTAATTCTATTCAGTTTCTACCTACGTGCGATCGGCTGCCAAGAAGCGTCTGATTCGCGGTGTTTGATTGGTGAGCTCCAGTTGAGGCGAAGCGGCGGCACGAGAGGGCTGAGGGAATGGGCGGAATGAGCGAGGATTCCCTTAACATAGCCCGTGTGCTTTCGTGCGCGTTCTCAGTCCCGACTCCTAACGAAGCAACGCGTGGGGTGCCATGAACAGGTCCTACTCCTACGAGCCGACGGCACTGCGCCGCTTCTCAAGAAGGGTTCTTGACGATCCGAGCGAGAATCGAGATCTTCGTGAGCTTTCAGAGTGAACCATGTGGGGTTGAATCAAAACGATCGCTCGATGGAGCAGATGAGATGGGCCTTGGTTTTCCTGCCAACGTTGCAGTGATCAACTCGAGAGACTGTATGTGGATGCTCGCACATCACAATTCACGCAGCGTGACGTCTCGAAAAGATGCACGGCACCGGTGGCGACGCGAATACACTCATTCCGTGCTGTGCAGCCATACTCCCACAAAACCCTTTCCGATAGACACAGCGGGACCTTCATTACCAAGGTGCAAAGAATGAGTGAAGCATCGAACGCCCACTTCATGAGAGGTGTCCCGCTCGAATTTGGCGTGAACTGCAAGCTCGCATGAATGATGGCCGGTTGAGTGGGCGTGGAACAATAAGATGTGATGTTGAAAAAAAGGGACATGACATGGTGTGGGATCGTGGCGGCTTGACTGATTCAAAAGGAGTATTTACGGCAGGACCGTAGTTCGGTGATCATAGCGTAATGACGATTGCTGAGGCTTGACGAAGGTATATATACCTGCCCTGGCTGCACCAGAGTTGATTTTCTCCCCCATACTTCGCAACATCTCGTGTACCCGACTCAAGAAAGCAACACTATCAAGCGAAAGCTCTGCAAGATGCGCTTCCTTCCCGGACTAGTTTTGCCTCTTCTGGCAGCGATTATCTTCGCCGCCATCGCTGTTCACTGTGGCCCGACAACAGTGCTAGAATCGTCACTCCGACTCGCCGACGCCGAGGATCTCGTCGATCTGCGAAGGGCTATACGGCCTCTCCATATCTCGGACATCCCGAAGCCAATCATGAGCACGGGGCTTCCACTCGAACATTTCCATGGCATCACCCCTAAAGGACAAGTCGTGTTTACAGCTCCCCAACTTCATGGACATGCCTATCAGATACCATCCGCTCACCACGGCTTCGTCGAATACCTGGTTCCAAACGGCGAGGACAAGACGCTAAGATCCATCGGCTGGGGGAAAGCTTTTGCCAGCACGAAAATCAAAGAGCATTCTGACCTCGCATTTAGCTTTGACAAGGATAAGTACTTGCTGGTAGACAACGTCCCTCTCTCTCGCTTCGCAGCTGTCAAGAGTGAATACGCTGAAGGCGATCTGCTCAGCGAACCCTATCCTTCTCCCGGCATCAAAATGCGTTACACTGGAGTCCCCGTCCTCGAGCAACACCCTGCAAACATCGCCAAGTCCTACCTGAGCGACAAAGCCAAAGACAACTACTTTACTCCTGGTTACGTCTACAGAGACTATCCATCCCTTCTCAAGCAGAGGGACCCGAACGAGAAGCTCTCGCCTGAGGACGAGGCGATGAGACTTCTATACGAGGGCCCGCGAGAAGATGAAGTTTCTCACCAAGAAGGTCGAGCTTCTCATTCTGCCGAGAAGTAGTTTCTGGCATCTTCAACGGGGTGGCCATCTTAGACGAATATTGGTTCTGGCCTTTGCATGCCTTACAAGCTTTGCGGTCCACCCACCATCGTCTACAGTATCTTCAGTGTAGCGTGACTACACTTTCCGTCTGCCTCCTCCTCCCCATTTTTTGAAACTATGCACTCAACCCACCATCCTCATCGAGTACTTGGGACTTGGAGCTACCGAGTCCCGAACCCCTAGCCGCAATCTTAATCATCACCATGATTCCGCCGTGCGACAGCTTACAGATCAGAACGTTGCGATGCATGAATACGTGAACAGCTCCGATTGCACGAATCGGCGAGAAATTTTCACTGGTGGGGCAATTGATCCGTCGACTCTGGCGCAATGGTGGAGCGAGACGAAAGTGCTGCACCTTTGTGGGAAATGATGGAACCTGCACCAGCTCCCACCTCAATTTAGCGGGTCCCCAATACAGCCTCGCAAGCCGCTCAGACCAGCATAAGAGCGCTCCCTTTCTCTCTCCGAACGTCTCCTCTACCAGCAACCACCATCGCCATCATACACGCCTTTCTAGAATCGACTTCTAGCCCCAAATGACTCTCCACAAACCCTTCGCTCTACTGTTCCTCTTTGCGTCCTGCCTCGCCCTCGTCCAAGCGCTCAGCATCCGCTCGGACCACGCTATCGTCAGACGCAGCGAGTACGCCAACTGCGCAGCCGAATACAGCAACAACGCTGCCCAGAAGCCCGACATCCCCGGCCACATGAACGCCGCGGTCTGCTACTCGGGCAAAGCTACGGTGACCGACACGGCCGAGTCGGCGTACAAGAAGGAGGGATCGTACGCTTGCTACCGGTGGAAGTGGGGGATGTTTAAGCAGAAGAACGAGTAAGTTTTTGCCCCCTCCCCCTTTTTCCGGAACTCGAGAGAGGAAGAGATTGCTAATGTGATTCTTCTCTGCGATTGCGTTATACAGGATCAACTGCTTCTACCTCATCGGCACAAACACGGTCTACTTCGAAGACAGCATGAGCGATGACAACCTGGCCATCGCGAAGAACGAGCAACGCTGCAATCTCGATTACGAAAAGCGTCTCTTGACCTGCAAGATGCAGCAGTCCTAGATGGGATGATGTGGTGGTGGTTCAGGGGCGAATCGGAAGAAGCTGGCTCTTCTTCTCCCGTCTTGGTTTTGTTTTGATGGTTCACTATCGTTTTCTTTTCGCAACTTGTGCGTCGCACGTTCCCTTCGCCGTCGTCGCAATTACTACACTGTTGATTCTTTGAAGTTGCCCGTCATCTATGACATGTTGAACAATTGCATCGTTGCTCTTCGAACGGCGTTGATCGTCTGCATCAAAGGGCAGTGCGAAGAAATGGACTACGTTCGCCCAAAGGACGCGCCGTCTTCGAAGCATCCGTTTTACTGTGCTTTTGCCCCTCTGGCCAGTGTTCGAAATGCGAGCTCCGGGACACGCATCGACAATGTTGGGCATACATGTATCGGTCCTGCTGAGCGATCTGAGGGAAGCTCTCTATCGAACAAAAGAAAGTGTTGCGGGCGAGATAATGGAAACGAATGAAAACCAACAATGACGGACGAAAGGTTTCTACCGAAAACCCATGGAACAGGGAAACGATACGTCAAGGCTTCGACAGCGTACAGTTGACCATATAAGCCCTCATGTCCCAGAAACACCTCTTCTCATCCCACCAGATGGAGATGTTATCCTCGTCCGTGTTGTTCTCGAAGTGGACCGAGTTTGCGCCTCTCAGATACCAGCAGTCGAACCTTTTTCAACGCAGTCTTCTACATCAGCACCTCACTCTCACTACTACTCTACAGAAGGATCCGAAACTTACTCATTCTTCTGCTTAAACATCCCCCAAAGCCTCCGATAGCACGCGTGGCTCCCTTCGCGGATGAACGCCGACACGGCCGTGCTTGCCGGGTGGTACTTGCCAGAGTAGCAAGCGACGACGGTGGCGTCCGAGGGTCGCTTGATGTTGTTCGCAGCGCGTGTTTTGAGGTCGTGAGCGCAGGTGGCGTAGTCGCTTCGTCTGAGGAGGCGTTGGTGCGGCTCGACGGATAGAGCGCGAGCAAGGACGGTGAAGGACGCGAAGAGGAGGAAGAGAAGCGTGAACGGGTTTTGGACTGTCATTTCTTGAGAAGGTGGAAAACGGGAGGTAAAAACGTTTGTTGTTGATGGATGCAAGAGAGGGAGGGAGGGGATGGAAGGAGGAAAGGCAGAACGAGACGGTCTTGGGCTGTCGTAGGGTGCGAGTACGGCATCAACGAAGTTTTGCTGACGTCCGGAATGAGGTGGGAGATGGAGCGCGGGGGTTCCTACTTACGGTTCTTCAACAAGCATTCATTTTCGGTTTCGGGAACAGAACCTCAAAACCTCATGCGCGATTCCGACAGAACGCTTACGCGTACACCGTCGGCTCGTGGGAGTAACTAGGCCTGTTCATGGAACCCCGCGCATTGCGTCGTTAGGTGTCGGGACTGAGAACGCGCTTGAAAATGACGGAGATGGAGGGCGCACAGAGAGCCGCTCACGACGAGCTCAGGAGATCCTCGCTCCTTTCGCCCTTTCCCTCAGCCATCTCTCATGCCGCCGCTTCGCCGATACTGTCGATTCCGCCACCAAGTCTATCCGCGTCGCCGCCGATGCGACGCATCTTTTCGAGACGTCAAGGTGCAGGAATGTGATTGGGTGAGGCATCTACACACAGCATCTCGAGCTGATCACTGCAATGGTGGCGGGAAAACATAGGCCCGGCTCATCTGCTTGATCGAGCGATCGTTTTCGTTCAACCCACATGTTTGAAAGCTCACAAACATCGCGATTTTCGTTGGCATCGTCAAGGACGCTTCTTGAGAAACGGCGCAATGCCTTAACGCTTGACCACGTCCCTCACATGGCGTCACCGGTCACTAACTTATCCACTTCCAAACCTTCCACTTCCCCCTGTAATCCTATTCGATGGAGATCCAACTCCACTCCTCCTGCTCGTCTCCGATGCGACGCTTTGCGCAAAGCCCGTTCCAGCAGCACCAACGCTCCTCCTCGCCCCAACCCCCAACTCACCCGACGTCGACGAAGAATCGCTGCTCGACGACCCTCCTCTCCCACCCGACGACAGACGCTCCAAAAACCTCAGTAAGCCTCCTCCCTTCACTTTCTCTTTACCCTTCCTCGTCGACTCTACTGGGAACGAAAGCTGACGTTCTGGAACGCGGAGTAGCTGCGCTTCTTCTTGACGGACTCGTGGGCGCGGTGGTGAGGTCTGAATGCGCAGCAGCCGCGGCTTTGCGTCTTGCAGTGGTGGTGGTGGTGGTGGTGATTCCGCCAACCGCATAGCAATGGAGGGAGGTCTTCTGGGTGATAGCGTTGCCCAGACATCGAATTGCGGAGGTTGGTCCGGCATTGGAAAGTCTACGGGCGGGCTGGTTGAGAGCTCGATTGGGTGTGTGTGAGGCCATTGTTCAGCAGAGCTTTCTTCGAATCGTTCCTAAAAAGCGAAAAGATGGACGAGGAGCATCAAGAAGAGTCAAAGTGGTCAGAGAACGAAGCATCATCCCGGAAAGGAAGGAATGTGCTATGCTTACCGGAGGCGACGCTTGCCGAGCGGGTCGCATCCTCCACCGTCGAGAAGCCGAGGTGCCTTCTACAATCTCGCCTCCTCCTGCAATCGATTGTCTTCCACCCAACGCCGACAATCGCTCGCCAAGATCCTCAACCACCGCTTTGCCTTTATCCACCACCAACCTCTCTCCCGCTTCACCACCGAACATCGGCTCTCCTCCAACCCCCACCACCAGCAGTACCATCAAAAAGAAGACCGTCCTCTTCATCGTCAGTTTCAGTGAAAACAAGCGTATGCGGATGGTAGGAAAGGAAGAAGTGAAGCTGCAAAGACCTGCAGCGAAAACGGCTTTCGGTGGGGAACGCAAAACCAATCACATCGGCACAAACTTTAAAAAACACGGCCGCAGCAGGCCGTACAAATGAAAAACCCGGATCCTCTTGGCGGGAAAGTTTAACCTTCCGCCGGCACGATGCCGGCTTCCCCATCCCCGCCAAACCAGCTCAACGCGGACCGGACTTCATCTCTGGCATCGTCGCACCGCTACTGTGCCGACACTCCACGATCGGGACAAGGTTTCTGGTTGAGCAGTTTTTTTCATTTTTGCGGAAGAGAGTGTGGTCTAAAAGTACATCATGAGCGATCAAGAGAATGCAGTCAAGTATATGTCTGTTTTGTTTCGAGCATCGTATCTATCATCAGCGTTGAGCTGACGCCTCCAGGCTTTTCTTAGCGGGTGACAGTCTGAGAGTAATCATACTTGCTGAAAAACCTCTCCGAATCCGTCGTATCATTGTTCCTGTTCGCACCTCTACTCTTGCCTCTCTTCTTCTCTTCCTCGGCCCTCACCACTTTATCCTCCCTCAACCAAGCCAGACTGACATTAAGCAGCGGCGACAGATCCCTATCCTTATTCGCACTCGCCGTAGGCGGCAGAGCAGCAATATCAGCCGGGTTGGTCGCGGGCCAGTCGATCGGCAGCGTCGTCGTCGTGCTTCCGAGACGCATGTGAGCCAGGTGCGTCGGGAAGCTCTGCAACCCGTCGAAGATGTGCGTGGCGTAGATGATGGTGGCCCCTCGTTCGACCGTCTCCTGCTGCAAAAAGTCGAGCAGGTCGGCTCGCACCTGAACGTCGAGATCGACAGTCACTTCGTCGAGCAACAGCAGATCCCAGGGCTCCATCAAGCCCATGCACAGCTGAACACGCCTTCGCTCGCCATCCGAGATGGCGTGCATGTGCCACGTAAGGTCGACGTCCAAGATATCGAGCAGGCGATCGCGACGCGCCTTGTGACGGTAGCCACCAACCGAGTCGAGGAAAGTCGAAACGACGATATCGGAGCGGACGACGGGGTTCATCGCCCATTCAGTGCCCAGGTAAGTGACGCCGGATGGAGACTCGCGGAAAACATCTTTACCAAAAACGCGCACTTTCGAATCGCACAACTTCTTACCCGCAAGCAAACGCAAGAGCGTCGATTTACCAGCACCGTTCGCACCGATCAGGAGACAGCGAGAGCCACGCTTGAGGTGGAGATTACAGCGTTCGAGCGAAGGCGGGATGTCCGGGTTGAAGCTAAAGGTGAGATTGGAGACTTCAACTGCGAGTTGCTCGCCGTCGGCGAGCTGGATCGACTTGTTGGCGGCGTTGTCGATGATGCCGCCTTCGGAAGTGCTGACGGGTCCCTGGGGCTTGCTCCAGTCCCAATAGCCTGATCCGGTGGAAGCTACTTCTTGGGCGAGACGTTTGGCTTCAGCGAGCACGGCGTCACCGCAGGCAGCGATGTTGTTGGGGTCGCAGTCGACAATGCTGACGAGCTGCTGGCCAGCTTTGGAGATGAACCCTTCTTCGACGGCGAGATCGATCTGCTGCTTGAGCGGGGTGTAAAAGCCGTTGACGTTGAGGAGCACCATGGGCTTGCGGTGAATGCCAAGCTGGGTCCAGGTGACCATCTCCATCACCTCTTCGAATGTACCGTATCCACCGGGCAAACCGATGAAGCCGAGGTTGCTCTCTGCGGCCATGCGCTGCTTCCTCTCGTGCATCGACTGCACGACCACCGTCTCGACATGACCAGCTCCAGCATCGGGGTTGAGAACAGTAGGACCGGTGCCCTCCTTCGATACGACGGTAGCACCACCAGCCTTGTGTCCCGGGTGACCAGAGGGCACGGTGGTTGCCATGACTTGAGGGATAACGCCAAGAACGTGACCACCGGCCTCGAAAACCGCTTGAGAGACGCCGCTCATGCATCCACGCGAACCGCCACCGTAGACGAGGCGGTAGTTGTGTTTGGCGATGGCATGGCCGACGCTAGCAGCAGCCGCCATGTATTCGGGTTTGCTGCCGGGCGAGGAGCCGCAAAAGACGCATATCGAATCGGTGAACGCGGACATGCTTGCAGTGTTGGGGATGGGTGGTGGGTAGAGGGGAAGGCTGAGAGGATCGACAAGATACACTCAGCTGAGCTTTGGTCAGAAGTGGAGCGTGCATGGCTCAAGCCACGTTGTGACTCCGCAAAAGAGGTGATTTCTTCTCAAAAACGCAGCCAACGCAGCTTTCTTACTCAATCAAAAGCAATTCGGCGATTTCCGTCGTCGTCGTCGTTTGCTTGCTCACCCGCTCCAGCTGGAATTTTGGCGCCGGATCCGCGCTGTTAAGTTGGGGTAGAGAGTGTCTGCAAAGTGTCGGCAAATTCGGCGACTTGGTCGGGCCATCCGAAAGCAGGGTCTGACTTTGGCTGCAACGGCTGCATCGGAACTCACTCCGAGAGTGTCGGGATGGCCGCCGATGTACAGCAGGTCTGTGCTTTCAAATTCGTATCTCGACTTGGGTCACATATAAAGCTTGTTCCCACGCCACCGTCTGTTCTCACTCACACACCAGCAGTAACGACTGAGCGAACCTTGTCGGAAACAACCATCGGTCTTAGCAGTACTGACACAATGGTGGAAGCAGTCGTCGGCACTACCGAAGCAGCATCGCGTCTGCGTGCACTTGGCTACAACCCAGAAGCTTTGCTGCAAAAGTATCGAGAGCAAGGCTACATCATCATCGACGGCGTCCTCTCCACCGACCCTGCCTCACCGCTTCACATCGACTCGCTCCGACAATCAGCCGAGCTCGCAACCCAACTGACCCGCGATGGATTCTGGCCTCATCGACGAGTGGTAGGCAATGCCTTCCCGCCGTTCACAAAGGACAACCGAGACAGTTGGGGAGTGCAGCACATTATGAATCCGCAGCTTGACACGCTTGCACCGTCGCAGACTGCCTCGTTGTCAAAGCAGTTTCAGCAGTTCTACGGCAGCTCGCCTCTGCTCGAAATCGCTTCGCTTTTGATCGGTGCTCAAGTGGATGAAATGCAGATGGAGCTGTTCAACCTGCTCATCAATCCGTCTTCTCACCGTTTTGCGCTAGGATGGCATCGAGACGACGTGCGTCCCGATGTGTCGCAAGACGAAGAGCAAGCGCGATTGAACACTCCTACGTACGGCGTGCAGTTCAACACGGCGCTGTACGACGACGACTGTCTCTTCATCGTTCCCTCTACCCACCGTCGATTGCGTACACCTGCAGAGGTCCACGCCAACAATGCCAAACCTCCCTCCGCTACCCAGATCGACCCTTCGTCAGCAGAGACAGAACAAGAGCAAGGTTTCGCGGCAGACGGATCCTGGATCGGCGTCGATCCACCCAACACGTTGAGAGTCAAACTCTCGGAGGGACAGACCGCGTTCTATTCTCAAAGGATCTTGCATCGCGCCAGCTACCTACCGAGTGCGAAGCGCGCCACACTGCACGGCTGTTTCGGAGATGCATCTCAGGGCGGCAACGGTCCAGCCGAGAGAGCGAGGAATGTGCTCCAGCATGGGGTCGAGTGGATGCGAGATGCGTCGTTTGGCAAGTCGCTGCCAGACACTTTGAAGCCGAGTAAGTTCCTCACTCTGCAATACTCTGCTGTGTCTGACGGGCAAACCCAACTGACCAATTCTCTCTTTCTTTGACGGACACAGTGTGGACCAATCTCATACGCATGGACGCCATGTACGCCGACAAGAAGCTCGGATATTCGCTCGACAACGAATGAGGGTGTCGTTTGTAATCAAAGGACTTGGATTGGTAATGCAAGCTGTCGTGGTCGGTGTGAAAGACTCAGTATTGAGATATGATAGTGAGAATGTTGCTTTGCAGTTTGGCGCCCGAGCCGATAGCGAGATCCGCGCAGATGATTGCGCATTATTCAGGGTCCAACGTTGGCCGCTAAAAAAGCGAGAGACAAGTTCCGCGCCGACCGAACCAAATCTACGCCCGCACACCTTCACGATTGTTTTAGCCAGCTTGACGACTCGAGCATCCTGCTTCCCATTACAAATAGCTTCCACCTCATCCGTAGCTTGCGATAACCTTCATCCTCGTCACCCCCATCAACCTCACTCGCCCCTCCAAGTAGGACTTCACGCACAGCAAGCAAACATCGCAAAATGAGCCAATGCCCACTCGGATTCAAAGGCACCCCGCCACCCGGCCATCCCAAGGTCGCAGGTCTCGATACTCCTTCGTCGAACGATGCAGCAACAGCACCAGCAAGTAGCTCGGATAAATCAGGCTGGAACCCATGGCTGCTGCTGGTGGTTGATGTGGCGTTCATCTTGATCGCTATCTATATTGCTAAGAACGGTGTGCCCAGAGCGATAGCCGATCCAATCAAGTCGGCGTTGACGAAGACGCAACGAAAGGTCGATACAAAGGTCGAGTGAAGGAACAAGGCCATTCCAGGGTCGATGGAGGGAGTCGAAGGGAGCGGACAACGTCTGCTGCTGGAGCAAGAAGCCCAATCGATCCAAGGTGTTCGGACGAGTGCCGTGACAAGACGTCTGTCTCCCGATGCTTTCCCATCTCTCAGGCATGCAGCTCCGAGGCAGCCTTCGTGACAAGGACCCGACTCTCTTCGCCGCTCTAGACAGCTCGCATCTACTGTGCTCCTCACCGAGCGATGACCAACGCCCAATACCACCTCACTATCCCCGCTATCATCCCCTCGAAGCTCATTCTTCCGCATGCCAGCCTCACATCGCCGCACTGTATAATACCATTGATCCATCTCATACTCATGTCACCTTGTTCCTCTCAGTGTGAATGAATGGCCGATCGGCCCACGATTGCGTGCTAAGCATCCGACGAGACGGGTGAGTGAAGCTTTGCTTGAATCGGGTTTGGATCGGGAGGACTGAAGGTTGACGTGGCAGATTCACCCTGAAAAATTAGCCGACGCGAGTTATGCACGCCCTAGACTCCGCATGAAACACAAGCAGCTCGAGAAGGTGTTGTTCTTCATTTTTCTTCCTTTCGATTCAACCATCGTCCTTGCCTGTCTACAACCACCACCACACTCGACGACGATCAAGATGACGCTGCTACAGCTGGGAGTCTGCGCCGGCTCCATCTACACTACCTTTTTGATATGGGGTCTTCTTCAGGAACGACGTATGTAATCTCACTGACTTTTGATCCATCGAAAGAGAGGGTGTGACGCTGATCAGTCTACTCTGCTACATTCTTGCTTCTGCAACGACAGTGACAAAGACACCATACATCTCACCAGCGACGTTGCTACATCCTAGTCCGCAACCAGACTACTTTCGCTCGCCGCTCTTTCTCAACACGATCCAGGCGCTGTTCTCTTCAATCGTCGCCTGCATCTACCTCCTCGTACGCAATCGAGACTCGAGCAGGCCTGTGTCGCACGTTCTCGGCTTGCACACGCTCACGCCCAATGGCATCCCGAACGAAAAGCAGAACGGGTCATCATCAAGCACATCGAACGGCACAGCTGTCACCACTCGCTCTCGATGGATCTCGCCCCTCCTCTCGCGCTACATCCTCATCGCCGCCCTCCAAAGCACCGCTTCTCAACTCGGGTTCCTCAGCCTCCGCTACATCTCCTACCCAACTTTGACCCTCGCCAAATCGTGCAAGCTCGTCCCCGTGCTCGTCATGAACGTCGTGCTGTACAGGCGCAAGTTTGCCGCCTACAAGTACGCCGTAGTCGGCTTGGTCACGTTGGGAATCTGGCTGTTCATGGCCTTTGCACCTGCTCAAGCTGGCAAGAGAGCCAAAGGTCCCGAGAGCAGCAGCTTGATCGGTCTTTTGCTCTGCTTGTTCAACTTGGTGCTTGATGGCGCAACGAACAGCACGCAGGATCAAGTGTTTTCCAAGTTCGGACGCAAGACGGTTTCGGCGGGGCAGATGATGCTCGTCATGAACGCGATTTCGGCGATACTCATGGCGCTTGCGTTGTCGGTGCCTTTGCCGCTGCTGTCGACTCCAGGGCAGCCAACACAGCTTTCATTGGCGCTGGAGTTTACGCAAAAGCACCCTCAGGTGTGGAGAGATATCATCGCCTATGCGCTGGCTGGAGCGGTCGGGCAGGTGTCGATCTTTGAAACGCTAGAAAGGTTTGGTAGTCTGACGCTCGTGTCGATCACGGTGACCAGGAAGCTGTTCACGATGCTGCTGTCGGTGGTGGTGTACAAGCACGAGCTGAGCAGGTTGCAGTGGGTCGGTGTGGCAGTTGTGTTTGCGGGCATCGGGATCGAGGCGAGGGAGAAGAGGAGGGAAGGGCTGGCGAAGAAGGTGATTAGTGAGGAGAAGAGGGCGTTGGCGAAGGATGCTTGATTGTCGCTCGGATGGCAAAGTATAGAATATTGTTAATCGATCAGTTCAGACTGCTTGGTCGTGATATGAATGTGTCGTTCAGCATGAGCTCGAGGATGATGGTGTTGGTTGCAGCCGGAATCGGGCCTGGATTTGGTGAATCGGCTGATTTCGAAAAAGATACGCGCGCACGAGCTGAGCTCAACCTTTTGCGATTCTTCCTCCACTCGCTTGCGTCTCGACATCCTCACCTCCTCTCTATCATCCTTGCACGATCTCCAGCACGACATGAAGCCGTTGCTTCGAAGCAGCCCTGCCATCAGGGCACAATTGTCCTCCAGAACCATACACAAAACTTCAGTCCGACCAGTGCGACCGATATCCACCTTGCGCTCCGTTCGTCCCAGCTCGGCATCAGCATCACTGCCAGCTGCACTTCCTCGATCTATCGTCCCGCAATCCTCGTACGCATCACTCAGGACGCTACCGGTATCTAGAAGCTATTCGACAGCTCCAAACCAGCAACAAGTCCTCCAATCATTCGGGACACCTTTCGCCCAATTCATCTACACCATCTCCCGGATCGCCCGTATCATCACCTTCTCCGCGCTCGGCGTTGCTACGATCGGCGTGGTCTCGTTCGAAGCTGCTCACCAGTACGTTGAGCATGTTGCTATGCCTGCTTCTTCCTCCTACACCAAAGGCACCACATCGGATGAGTTCGGCTGGGGCGAGTTGGCGCTCGAAGAGTCCTGGTCGGGATCGCCGGACAAGACCGGCACAGATCCACGACTGGGCATCAAGGGACGACACGCGGTCAGGTCTGCTTGGATGTGCGCCAATTGGGGTGGCGGCATCTCGCCTAGTGTCATGTTTGGCGGCAGTGCTGCGGGAAACTCCGGCTTGGGGAGGACAGCTATCACCTCGATGGGGTCAGCAAAGACGCTCAAGGTAGACGACGGGATGATTTTGGCGATGCAGTACCTCAATCTTGCGGTTTCCATCGCAGCGTCCAAGGGGATCAAGCTGCCGGACACGGATGCGATTCGAGCAGGATTGGTCAGTCAGACTGCGGCCAAGGAGCAGTTGAGCAACGTCGACCCGCTAGCTTTGGCGTTGGAAGCGAGGTTGGCGGCGGTGAAGGAGAGGCAGGGGAGTAGGGGAGCGTTGGAGTCGGCGATTGCGAGCTACGAGAGGCTGTACGATGTCGCGAGTCTGAGCGGTAAGGGCGAGCAGGCGAGCAGGTTGGTCAGACTGGCTACCAAGTTGGGCGACTTGCATTCGGCGTTAGGGCAGAGGGAGGATGCGGAGGAGTGGTTGGGTAGGGCGGTTAGCATTGCTGCTGCTGCGGGAGCGGGGATGCCGGAGTTGGAGCGGGTGGCGGGTGGCGAGGCGAAGGAGGTCTTGGCTGAAGAGCAGGGTAAGGGTCGGTTGGGTGGGTGGTTTTCGAGGGGGAATTCGTCAGCCAAGGATGTTCCCGTAGCTGAATCTGCAGCTGCAGCAACATCATCACCAGCAGCGATCGCTTCCGGCGCAGTTCCGACGCCAGCACTCACCCGCTCGCTGATCACCGCACTCGTCTCTCAATCAGCCTTCCACGCTCACACCCCGAGTCCCGCATCACTGCAACGAGCACTGCAGACTCAAATGTCGGCTCTTCAGCTTTCCTCCGCCGAACTCAACCGACTCGTCAACAGCTCGACTTCCCAACCCGCCGAACTGCACAAGCTGTGGCTCACCCACCACCAATCCATCTTGGACTTGCACGTAGCCGAAACCATATATGCCCTCACGAGATCGAGCACCGCGACGACGGCGAAGAGTTTGATCCCGGCCTGGTTCAAGTCTTCCGGCCCTGACGGTGCGGGTGTGAAGAGTATCGAGTGGCTGGATCAGGCAGAAGCGCGTGCGAAGGGTGTGGTCGCTGCGTTGGAAGGCGCGAGTGTGAAGAAGGGTGACAAGGCGGAGGGTGAAGTGGTGTTGAGCGAGAGGTGGAGTAAGGATAAGGAGGTGGCGCTGGCGGCGGGGAGAGTGTTGAGGGATGCAAAGCGGGTGCAGGTGGTTGCGAGGAGGAGTAGGAGTACGTTGGAGGCGCTGTGATGTGGATTAAAGTGGAAGGAATGTAAAGCAGCGCAATGTTGTTCGACTTGGGAAGAGAGGTTTGATTCGAGCTTGAGATGGGTGTTCGTGGAGCGGCAAGACTGAGAGAAAGAGGTGTTCATTGAAGCTACTGATATCTACAAAACATGTTATTGATTGCGCACACAAAGCAGCGAGAGGTGCTGAAGCACCCTACCTCAACTGCCAACGCAGCACCCCCCAAAACGCCAACCTATACACCAAGCAAATCACGACCAGCACCCCAACATACAACCCGACGTTGAACCCATCGATATCCAACGCCTTCAACACATCCTCCCCGCTCACCGCGCACCTCCCCTCCGCGATCAGGCTCGACGGGAAGGAGCAGGAACAATCCCCAGCCTCGATACTCCCCTGGCACGTAAACACCAGACCTTTGAGGTCGTTCTTGGCCAACAGATCAAATGCGAACGTCTCGTAATCGATCCAATGCGCCCAGTAGTACCAGAACCGAGGCAGATTCACCGCTTTGATAAAGTAGCCCTGAACGCACATCCAGAAGCCGTTGAGGAACGCGCACACGGCCAACGCCGCGACGAAGACGGGGAGGATGGCGGCGATCAACAGCGCTTGGAACTCCGCCGCCACCACTCCGAGGTAGAGGTAGGCGAGGAAGCGTCCAAAGTAGGCGGCACCGGGGTGGAGGCCGATCGACCAGTATGCGATGACGCTGAACGTGAGGCTGCAGAGGAAGAGGAGGGGTAGGGTGGAGACGGTTTGCGCGAGCGTGAACGCGAGCGGAGTGTAAAGCTGGTTGGACGATTCGCGGAGCAGCACAGAACGTTCTTCGAGGAAAGAAGGGATGCCGGCGACCGACATGAAGCCGAGGAAGGCGACGCTGAAAAAGTGGACCGAGAGGCGGTCGTTGATGCGCGTATCGGTGAGGGAGAGGTTGAGCCAGACGGTGGCGAGAAGGATCCCCATGCCGAGGTACATGCCGAAGCGCACGCCGTAGGCGAGGAGGTTGCGGGTGTAGTTGAGGGTGTTGCGGCGGGTGAGCGTGAGGGTCTGGGTCCAAAGCGTGGTCAATCTCTTTCCCATCGACATGCTCTTCTTTCTCGATGCTTCTTCGACGCTGTCGTCGCTATCCGAACGAGTGTCGCACGCCTTGTGTTCAAGCTTGTACTTCGACCAAGCCTCGGCGAACCCCTTCCAATCGCCCTTTCTCACCTTTTTCCCCTCTCCTCTCCCCTCCTCCTCTTGCCCAAAATCATCGTTCACCAACTCAATCATCAGATCCGCCGGATTCGTCCTCACCCCACACCCCCATCCCAACCCTTCAAACCACCTTGTCACCCCTTCCGTATCACCCTGATAGATCTCCCTCCCTTTGCTCAGCAGCAGCACTCTATCGAACCCACTGAAGATCTCCCAATTCGGACTGTGGATCGTCGCCAGCACCGCCATGTTGTGCTTCCTCGCCATCCGTTTCACCGCTGCCATCACTTCCTGCGCTGTGAACGTATCCAGCCCGCTCGTGGGCTCATCCAGAAACAGCACCGAGGGGAGGGTGACGAGCGAGCATCCGATCGAAACGCGTCGCTTCTGACCGCCGCTGATGCCGCGCTGGATCGGTGTGCCGATGCGCTGCGTTGCGACGGACGTCAGACCGAGCTCGCTGATGATGAGATCGGTTCGTTCGTCGATCACGGATATTGGAGTAGAGGGGGGTAGGGAGAGTTTGGCGGAAAACCAAATCGTCTCGCGAACCGTCAGCACGCCGAGCAGCAAATCGTTCTGTTCGACGTAGGACGAGATGCTCTTGATGTCGCAAGTGTCGCCAAAGGTGATGGTTCCGGTGGAAGGGGTTTTGCGGTGAGATAGGATGTCGAGAAGTGTCGATTTGCCTGCTCCCGACGGTCCCATGATGGCGAGCATCGAGCCGGGGGAGATGCTGCCGGAGAGGCTGTCCAGCAGCACTTTGGGTGGAAGGGTAGGAGAAGAGCGGGTGATGGGAGAGCGTTTGGACGAAACGGAGAGGGAAAGGTCTTGCCAAACCAGCCCTCCACCACCGGAAGCGGTACAGCAGGCGGCGGACGATTCGATGTCCCCGGTCATTGTTCGATGCTTTGTGAAGGAGGTAGTAACAGAAGCTGGTGAAAGTGAATGTCTGGGCGACGGAGAGAAGAATTTTTCGAAAGTGGTCGACTTTATATCCGACTTGCGAGCAGCCACACCACCCTCGAAATACAGAAAGACTACCGAAACCAAGAGCGTACAGCGTCTACAAACAAGAATCCGCCACATCCAATCGTGCTCTCCGTACAGCAAGAGCCAGCCCATACAGAACGGGGAGAGTGTGCTAACCCCGGCCCGCCCATCGCAAACATCCACGGCCACCGGCGGAGCACAGGGGAAAGGGAGAGGGTTGAGAGGAGGAAACGTTTTTCACTGCAAAAATCTGGATTTCTGTTTTTCCCCAATTCCGGGTCTGTTTTCGCGTTTTACGCCTCTTGGCCTCTTTCACACGGACTAGCCACCGCCTTGAGACAGTCGAGGGAGCGGCCTCCTTACAGACCAGCAGCAGAGCGGTGCCTGTCTTCCAATACACTTTGATGCTTGTAGATCGCTCCAGACACAAAGGCAAGCTTCGGGCGGGCAGGATGTGCGCTGGAAATGCGAGCGTGGGTGTGGATGCTCCTGCTTCCTATCGTGGGCTTCCACGTCGACGAAAAGTGGCCTGACTCGACAAGACTTTTCGAGTGTGCTGCATACATCTCGCTGTAGAACGCTCTTATTCGCCCAAAACGTCTCTTCCGAAGCGTGACCGATCAGCACAAGACTTGCTATCGAATGAACGAGAGCGGTTTAGAAAAGGCTCCGAAGGGTGTTTGCAAGCCTTTACAGACTCTGAGATGTGCAAAAACACGGCTACAAACACGGTTCAGGGGCGCACAAGGTGGCTTGAGGCTGTTAGGTGTGGCTTGTTGCCTCGTACCTGTCCCGTCTGTGCCAAGTCGGGCGGAGTCGGCTCGTCTTCGAAGCTCATCGTACCAAAGTGTATGGCCGGAAATCCGGAGCCTCAGACCCCCTCCTGACCTCGCACAGCGCATCCAGGACCGGACTTAAGAGCTGAACCATCGTGACACGGACATGCTCGTTTTATCCACCTACACGGCCCAACCAGCTCCGGACGAACGAGAGAGAGGCGATGGTTGGACCCAAACCCAGGTGCGACCACAGCGGTACACACGTACACGACCCACCCCTTTCGACGATACGAGGAGCGATATGGCCGACTGCCGACCGTGCTAGAAGCTGGTATTCTGGTCGCAGAAGCCCCCTGGTTGGGGGCGACTTTGGCACGATATAGGGGATGACACTGGCTCGATCGACAGCATCGTCGGATCTTTCTGAGACACGGCTCGGAGGGACGCAGAGAAATCAAGCAAGCGGAAGACAATGGATGCGCTGTTTTGTTTGTAGTGCTTCGAAGACCTGCCAAGACCAAGTCTAGGGGCATACAGTCGTCTAGAGGGGACCAGCAGCATTGTTCGAACCCTACGGGCCGGAGCAAGTATACACAAACGACAGGTCAGCTTCAAAAATGGTCTAGACAAATTTCAATTTACTTTTTTTTTTCGATATATGTATTTCTGCCCCCCTCTCCCTCTGCCAGCCTCTGCCGTCCAACCTCCCTAGCTCCGTTTGCTCGCTCCAGATCGCGCCAGACTCCCCAGCCATATTCTCTGCTATCACCCCTAGCACCAGCTTCCTTATCATTCGTCGCTCCAGCTTCACCCGGAAAGGGGACGGAGATGACTCGAGGAGCTCCTTTTGCGCTTGCGAGAGGTCTTACGACTGTGCAAAGTGCCCAAAAACGCTTTCGCTGGGCCAAAAAGGCGTTTACCCGGGAGCGTATAAGAAGGCACACCCTCTAGAGCTTGATCACGCCATCGTCGAAATCTCATCACGCCATCGACTTTCCCTCCCTCCCCACCGATACAAAAGTCTATTGTACACCCCTTCCACCTCCACCAGTCCCCTTTCCGAACGTCGGCTGTCAGTCGGGAACACAGAAGGACATCCGGAAACGTTGTTTGACGGCTCGGTTGCGGGGTCAGAGCTTGAAAGCGATTTTGACAGCTTGTGGGTGCTGTTCCTGTGTGAGGAATAGGGTTTCGTCGGTGACAAGCGGATATACGCCGGTTCTCCCCCCCTCTCTCTCTCTCTCTCTGCCTTTGTTGGATTCGGAGAGCTTCACGCACTCAATTCACTTATAGGGGTTACGGTTCTTCGCAATGGTTTTGACACACATCAAAGCGGCCCGGACCGCACAAACCACCTCTCTGACGTACCAGGAATCGCTCTGTTACCATCGCGACAAGCAAGCGTTCATCTCCTCCAACCCGACCTACCGCGACCCTGCGCTCAGCCGTCTGCGCAAGCGCGAATTTTCCCGACTCGATGCCCACGGTGGCTCGGTGTACCTCGATTACACGGGCTCCGCACTGCCACCTTCATCCCTGATCCGAACCTCCGCATCGTGGCTGCAAACCAATGTGGCAGGAAACCCACACTCCGAGTCCCCCGCTTCGCTGACCAGCAGCAGAGCGCTTGATGAAGCACGTTCTGCCGTGTTGGAGTTCTTCGACGCCGACGAGTCGGTCTACGACGTGGTGTGGACATCGAACGCAACTGGAGGGTTCAAGATCGTCGCCGAGACGTACGACTTTGAGGATAGAAAGGTGCTGATCCCCAGAGATGCACACAACTCGCTTAACGGTCTAGCGAAGAGCGCTGCTCTCGGAGGCGGCAGTTTCGAGTTCATCGAATTTGACGCTGGCTCGACCATCTCTTCCGCTGCATACGAAGCCAGCCTCTCATCTCCCGACAAAGGCCTCGTCTTTTTCACCGGACAGAGCAACATCACAGCATCCAAGCTCGACCTCTCCCTCCTTCCGCTCGCCAAGACCCTCGGTTGGGACGTAGGACTGGACGCGGCCGCACTCGCCCCATCCACTCGGCTATCTCTACGCAAGCTCGACAACGCGGTCGACTTTATGGTGGTGAGCCTGTACAAGATCTGCGGATTCCCGACGGGGTTGGGTGCGCTGGTGTTGCGCAAAGACGCCTACGAAAAGTTGACGGGCAAGAAGACGTTCTACGGGGGCAATATCAAAGGCATCACGATGGATCGGTTCGATTTTACGCTGCTCGAGGGGACCGAGAGGTTCGAAGATGGGACGCCGAATTTCGCGAGCATGTGTGCGGTCAGTCCGGGGTTGCGGTTTGCGAGCAAGTGGATGGAGAGGAGTGGGAGGAGGAACGAGCTGTTGATGACGTGGTTGGTCGAGCAGTTGGAGTCGATCTACTATCCGGCTAGCGATGTAGAGGTCGGTGTGGCCGAGAAGAGGTGTTCGTCTTCGACGTGCTCCTCTTCGACCCTTCAGCACGGAATCAAACTGGTCCATCTCACCCCGCGCAGCTCCTCCACCCACGGTGCAACCCTCTCGCTCGCCCTCCGCTCGCCCGCGGGCGAATCGCTAAACTACCGCTTCGTCATCTTTGCAGCCGCCCTGTCCAACATCTCCCTCCGCGGCGGGCCCTGCCTGTGCAACCCCGGCGCCTCATCCGCCGTCCTCGACCGCGGCCTCATCACCGACCTCGCCGCTTCGACGCTGCTGCGCGATGCAGACGTCGGGATCGTAAGGATCAGCCTGGGCGTACCGACGAATTTCAAGGACGTTTGGAGACTGGTCAACTTTATGAAGAACTTGACGGTGAAGGAGTGGAGGGACGAGGTGTGGGAGAGGTACGTGAGAGGTGGAGGAGGAGGAGGAAGACTGGATAACAACGTTGAGGAGCTGCAGGCTTGGGCGACTCGGAAGAGGGAAACTTAGAGATTTGCTTCTTGTACGGACTTGATGATGTGGTGGAACGTTTTGCTCTCTACGGACTCAACGACTTGGAATGAAATTCTCATTGCTTCAACGATCCTACTCAACAGAGTCTCCACCGAGTGTGCGCTTTCTGGAGAGTCACGATCGCATCCATCCCTATGAGATGCAGCTTTCTCGATTGCATTGCACTCAATCAATGACAACATTCTTACTCGCCGGCCTACTCGCCTTTTTCTTCTTTGTCACTTTGACGACTTTTGTTCCCTCCTCTCCGTCTCCTGCCCCGTCCTTCTCTTCATCGCCCTTCTTCTTCGCCTTCTTCTTCTTCACAGTCGGCTCCGGCATCTCCTCCCTCTCCAACACCGGCGCCTCCTTCTGCACCTCTCTCCCCAACAATCCATCCAGACGAACAATCGGGATCGAATCCACATCCTCCTCCTCCACAACATCCTTCTTGAGCTGCTTGGAGGGCGTGGAAGAATCGACAATGTAGAACGGATCATCTCGCTGCTGTTGCAACTTTGCTTGGCGCGCGGCTTTGCTGGCCTTTGCTGATACTGCGGGAGGAGGTGGTGGAGGTGAAGAGGGTGCGATGGGTAAGGCGTCATCGTCGATGAGGTGGGACGAGAGGTCGATGCTGTCCAGAACGATATAGCTGTCCGGGTCGATGATGAATGCGTGCAGATCGAGATCCACCGGTTCGGGGACTCGGGATTGCGCTTGTGCTCCCAACGGTCCGAGGGTGTGGTTGAAGAAGAGCGGGGAGAGGAGGTCGAGGCTTCGTGGTGGGACTGGTTCTGTTTTAGCTTCGACTTGTTCCACTTCTCCTGAATCCTTTTCACCATCCTTGTCCTCTTCTTCCCCCTTAATAGTCGCTTTCGATTCGTTGTTGGCCACCTTCGCCTCCAAATCCTTCTCAATAAACCCAAACAGCCGCCTGTACTCGACCGTCCTCTCCTGTACCTCTGCATCCGACGTCACACTTTGAATCTTATCTAGCTTCGCCGCCACCTCTCTCGTCATCTCCACCAAGTCATCGAATTCCACCTGCGGCTTCAAACCGTCTTCGCTCCACCGGGTGGAAACACTCGACGCCCAAAACGCGAACAGCTTGACTGCGGCATGTACACACGCTGCTGAGGTAGAAGCGTCACATATGGCGCTATCGAACAGCGCTGGCTTGAGTAACAGAGGGATCACTTGCCCAGGCGATGGCAGTTCGTAAGCGTACTCTCCAAGGATCCACGCTGCGGCATGGACGACTTTCCGTGCTTCCCGCGAGTCTTCTCCCACTGCGGACTTGGGCGACCCCCAGTCGTACCCAGGCACGACTCTACCGTCTTGCAGCAACGAAATCATCGCTTTGGTCGCATGCGGACGGATCGCCCTCACTCTCGCCGTGATATCGATGAGCTGATCCCGAATCTTGCCACCGATCGTGTTGCCGTCGGGCAAGTTGCTCACCATCGACAGGTGCAGCAGCGTATCGAGCCACCAGGAGAAATCGACGACGTTCGCATACGTATCGTAACTACCCAGTGCCAGAATCCTCTCGACAATCTCGAGACGGTACGAAGGAGAAAGCGTCGGATTGTTCGCCGAGGTTATAGCAGCCAACGAGCTGCTCGTCGGATCCGCATCGTTGCCTCCACCCGCCAAACTCGCCTTCAACGCTGCCGCCGCTCCATCCATCCCCGCACTCGACGGCGGTTCGAGATGCGACAGCAGCTGCTCTACAATACTCTCCAAATTCCTGCTCACCGCCATCCCACTCACCAATTCCAACGCCCTCAACCTGATCGACAGATCGCTGTCCTCTATCGACCCAAAGATCACCTCCTGATGCTCTGCGACCAGCTGCGGATGACTCGGTAGAATCTTGACCAGCGCTAGCAACGCGATGTACTTCAGATTCTGATCCGTATCCGTCAAAAACCCAGCCAACTTCTCCACGCACGTATGCGCCAACTCGTCGCCTCCCGGCTGCGTCAACATCCCACCGATGATGATCGTGTGTATACACTCGTACAGCAGACTCATCGCCGGCGTCGTCGAGATGATCGTCGTTATCGGCGGCACCAACTTCTTCACCAACCTCGGCTCTAGCGGCGTCAACGATCCGAAGAGCTTGATGATCTTGATCAACATCCAGTTGTTCGTCGACGTCGTCAGCAGCCTAAAAAGCTGAGGTGAGAGCGGCAAGAAGGGTCTTGGATCTCTCCTCGCTAGCTCGCAGATGATGTTGACTGCTGCGGAAACCACGCCGAGATCTGAATCTTCGAGTTTGTCCCGCAAACGGTCCCAGCTGGTTTCGAGAAGGTCGGGAGACTTGATGATCAACGCGTACAGCACCAGCAGTGCCTTTTTGCGTATCATCGGTCGACTGTGTGTGAGCAGACGTATCACATCGGGTCCCAAATGAGCTGCTAAATCCGCCGTTGCGATGTGCGATAGCCCGTTCAACGCGATAGCAACGTCCATCGGTTGGCTTGACTGCAGATCCTTCTTGATCATGTTCGTCGCCAAGATGAGCACGTCGGTGTCGGCGGAGAAGCACTGCGCCGCTGCCAAGTAGCCGACATGCTTGTGGTGGTATTTGGAAGAAGCCATGGTTTCGAGCATGTGGAAGTTGGCGCCGGAGAAAGGGTAGCCGAGCATCTGAAGGTAAGTGAGTTTGAGTACGGCTTCTGCTTTGACTTCGAGGTCGCCCGAGCGGACTTCGTGGCGGATCTCGTCCATGACCTGGGCGACGTATTTGGGCTCATCTTTGCCACGATGTGATCGGAGACCTTTGATGAGGGCGGAGAGGGAGCGTTCGAACATTCTTGAGAGTTGAGCTGCAGGGCAGCGGTGGGGGGTCGAAGTTGGAGGAACGAAATTGGCTTATGCTGACGATCCCATGGCCGAGTGTGGGATGTGGTGTGAGGATCGCGTTCGTGCTGCGGGCGATTGGCTTGAAGCGGTAGATGGAAGTAGCGAGTGACGAAGATGTCAAAGAAGAAGTCGTGAGTGTCGGTGTGTTGGTCTATGCGACTCAGATTTCTCCACCTGCTGAAATCGAGATTCACAAAACCCCGATCTGCTGCCACACAATTTTGCGACCTTGTTTCTTGACTCGATTTTCCTTTGATGCGAATGCTTTTCCTCAACTGCATTTCGATTCTCATACTGTAGGTCTAGCTCACCAGACAAAAGCATTCGTCTTCGACTCACACAGTCAGGAACAAACTACAAATAGGATCTCCACAATGATATGATTGGTGTTGCAATAATTCCATATGACTAAAGACCAACAGGCAACTCCTCCAACGGCTGCGACTCGAGCTCTTTTTGACGTACAGCCTGTTGCTCCTTCAACCACTTTTCCTCTTCCTTCATCTTGATCTCCTTCTCTTTTTCCACTTCCTTCCTCAACTGTTGCTGATGATCGATCTGCTCCCTGACCTCACTCGACAGCTCAAACACCCTCAAACTTCCCCTGAACCTCTCATCCCACTCCACGCCTTTGCCGGGTCGAATGATATCGAAACCCATCTCGCCGTTTCTCCACTCCTTTTCCTTCTTGAAACGTTGCTCGCGCAGTTCGGCTTCGGTCTTGCTGGGGTCGTTCTTTTCGATCTTGCTCGGCTCGCGGAGACCTCTAGCCAAGTCGCGGGCGTCTTTGAGGTGTTGTGGGAGAGCTTTGTAGTAGCTCTCGCGGGCTTCGGCGATGTTCTTGTCGGATTTGAGGAAGTACGGCGGGTAACGCTCTTCCGTCTCTAGACCCCAGTCGAGATCTCCACCTTGAGGTGAGACTTGGCTGACTTGACCAGGTAGTGTTCCTTCACGACCGGCTTGGAACTCGCGTGCCGTCTCCTTGGTTCCGTAGACCAGCGTCAAGCCGAGCTCGGCACCGTGACGTACCTTGTCGCGCTGTCGGAAGAACTGGAACATGCGTAGAGGGATGTTGCGCCATCCGACGAGGTTGGTGAAATCGACAAAGCAGATGGGAGGTTGGGCTGGGATCTGCTCGGGCGGCGCGAGGAGTCGAGGATCGAGTCGAGCGGCGGCGGCTTCGGCTTCGGTCTTGATGCGCTGCTTTTCGGCTTGTGCGGCAGCAGCGGGAGAGGGACCCATCATGCCGCTGAATGCGTTGGGACCGGAGCCAAGGGTGTAAGGAGCAGAGCCGAACTTGTTGGCACCGGAACCAAAACGGGATGGAAGAGGTGCACCTGCGCCGTCGTCTTCCCCGCCTGATTCGGCAAGCGCGGCGATGGCTCTGTCCTTTTCATCGAGGAACTCGCTCGGCGTTGATGCGCTGCCATCTGTTGTTGCAGCTGAAGAGGAAGCAGGCTCGGCGGGAAGCTCGTCAAACGCATGATCCTCAGCAAGCTCCTGTGCCAGCTCATCATCACGGTCCCTCTTGATCACCTCGAGCGGCGTACACCAGCCGTTCTTGAGCGCCCATGCCCATTCCTTCAACGCAGGTCTTCCCACAATCACAAGCCCTCCATCGATCTCTCTCTGCAGCTGCTGCTGCGGTGTAAGCGAGAACTGGGTCTGTGACATGGCCGTGATCTCATCCATCCACGGCTCGAGCCCCAAAAGCTTGCGCCGCCTCTCCTGAATACTGCTCTGCAAGTCTCTCGCAAGACCACCGTGACGGGTGCCATTCGTCACCTCCCAATCGATGCCTGCTGCAACGAGCACAGGCTTGACGTACTTCTTGAAATATCGCAGCGCTTTGTCGTAGTCGTCGTCACCAGGAGAACGTGTCGCGTAGACGGTGATCTTGCGTGGCCACTCTCCAGGCTTCATGGGTTCGGTGGAGAGATGCTTGACCTTGTCGATGTAGTCTTGGCGGATGATTTTGCACTGGCGACGATCGTCGTAGTAGAGATAGGAGAGGGTGCCGACAGTGACGAGGAAGATGGACCAGTTGCGAGAGGGTAGGCGAGGTTTCCAGGCGAGGACGGATTTGGGGATGCCCATGTATTCGAGTGGACGAAGGACGGCTGGGATCTCGCGAGGGACGGGCTTGGCACTGCTAGCAGCGGCAGCATTGTTGGTTGTCGAGGAGCTGGAAGCTGTCGTTGATGAGGATGCCGGTGGTGTGGCTGGTGTCGTCGATGTCGACGTCGACGGTGTAGATGGAGGTGGTGATGAGCTCATCTTGACAGAACCCGACAGCTGTGATGCCGCTCAATCTCGACCTGAGTGATGATGGTGATGGATCGGAAGAAGTGTCACTCGCACAAGCTGAGTCGAGGAGGATGTTTTCGGAACAATTCGCGTAAAGCACAAATTCAGCCTTTTTTTCTTCTTCTTTTCTGCAAGTCGTAATTCGGAATTCGGACAGATGAAATCACTCACCACTTTTTTGACAGGTTCGTTTGCTTTTCATTCCTTCTTGGCTCTCCTCGATCATCATCACTCCAGTGCCAAAGGACAGATTCAGCATTCAAGATGGCCGCCACAACAGCATCTTCATCGAGGAGGACCTCTCCAACCGCACTTCGACCACTCTCCGCAGAATTAGGCACCCTGGCAAGATCAGATGCCAGCGCCAACTTTTCTTTTGGACCAGTCAACGTCGTCGCCTCAGTATCAGGGCCTACAGAAGTACGCATCCGGGACGAACTCACAGATCGTGCGACACTCGATGTCATCTATCAACCTCAACACGGCGTCGCAGGTATCCCTACACAAGCCTTGTCCGACTCGCTATTCACCGCCTTCTCGTCCGTTCTGCTGCTGCATCATCACCCACGATCGTTGATACAGGTAGTTCTTCAAACGCTTTCATCTCCATCACTGCCACAATCATCAGGCCAGACATTGCACAAAGATGTCGGACCGAGTCAACGACATGTACCGAGGCAGCCGCTGCTGATGGGGCCCGACAACCCACCTAGCGTGACAGAACAGGCTGCGCTGATCAACGCTGCATCGTTGGCGTTGCTAGATGCAGGTATCCCGGCGAGGGCGAGTGTAGCAGCGTGCGCATGCGCGATCTTGCCAGCGGCTCAGGGGGTCGTGTTGAGGCAGAACAGCCATGTTGCTGAGATGTCGGAATCGCAATTGGCTGGGTTGGTGCGCCAGTATAAGCAAGAGAAGCGGGAAAGCGACGATATCGAGGTTGACGACGAGCAAAACGGCACTGGTGCCAAGAAGCGATACACAGGAGAGTGAGTACCGAGTCCGGTTCTGAATAAGCAAATTCTCTCCATCCCTGAATACGACGAACTGACCAGCTTCTTTCTTTTTGGCCTCTTTCAACTCAATCGCAGTACTGTGGTTCTCCTGGACCCAACACCATTGGAACTCGATTATGCGCTCAGCACACACGTCTTTGCTTTCGCCTTTTCGCAAGCATTGGACGAGGCAGACCAGGAAGCTGCACCACGCGAAGTGTCGGAACAGATCTTGGCCGAGTCGCAAGGTGCAGTCGACTTGGAAGATTTGCAACGAGCCCGCGAGCTGTGTTTGAGCGCATGCTCTGCGGTGGTTGCGTTCATGCGAAAGGCGCTACACAAGCGGGTAGTCTCTCAGACTGCGTAAAGTTGCAATTCTAGAATGGCATTATCTTTGACTCTGCGTGTGTCTTTCGATCTTGTTGCTCTTCGAGGGTGTCGAAGCTGATGAAGATCCGGCGCAAAACGGGGATTTGTTAGACCGAGTGAGATGTTACCCTGCACAATTTTTGGTCGCGGTTGGCTGGTCTGAGCGTTTTGCTGGTTGGAAATCGGCACTCGGCGCAATCGCAAAAGGAGCACAGCACAGCGCAGTCAACAGTTTGGCAGCAGCGTCAAATGGACCCTGTTTGTCTAGACCGACTTCACTTCCCTTTGTTCCCTTCCTCGTCATCATCATCATCATCATCATCATCGTCTAGACCCCGACTCCCCTTTGTCCTGCGCATCACCCATAACAATACGAATCTCGACAGCCCCTTTGTGCGCATATCATTTCGGACTTTTCTAGGTTGACCGTCAGCATCGACTCATTGCAACCACGTACGCATCCGTCCCACCAGTCCTCAGCCTTTTGTGACAATCGCATCCCGTGCTGAGACACTTCGAGTCTCGGACACAGTCCTGTCATAGTCAGACAAAGCCTTCAGAGGGTAACCCTCATTCGGTCGCGTGTCGACCGCGCTCATCCCTCCTCACACGTATAAGAACCTCCTCGACTTCTGGCCCCACACCTTTCTGCTTCGCCCAACATGATCTCGGCCTTCTTCATCTTCAACCAAAAGGGCGAAGTGCTCATCTCGCGTCTCTTTCGCAACGATCTTCGACGCAGCATCGCAGACATTTTCCGTATCCAAGTCGTCTCCAATCCAGACGTTCGTTCGCCCATCATCACCCTCGGTTCCACCAGCTTCTTCCACGTCCGTCACGAAAACCTCTACATCGTCGCCGTCACCAAGTGCAACGCCAACGCCGCCCTCGTGTTCGAATTCTGCTATCGAGTCATCACTATAGGTCGATCTTATTTTGGTGGCAAATTCGACGAGGAAGCAGTCAAGAACAACTTTGTGTTGATCTACGAGCTGTTGGATGAGATTCTGGACTTTGGATACCCGCAGAATTCCGAGATCGATACGCTCAAGATGTATATCACCACGGAGGGAGTCAAGTCGGAGCAGGCGGTGAGGGAGGATTCGAGCAAGATCACGATCCAGGCGACGGGTGCGACGAGTTGGAGAAGGGCGGATGTCAAGTATCGCAAGAACGAGGCGTTTGTCGATGTGGTCGAGACGGTCAACTTGTTGATGAGTAACAAGGGGACGATCTTGAGGGCGGATGTGGATGGGGCCATCTTGATGCGCGCCTATTTGACGGGTATGCCAGAGTGTCGGTTCGGGCTGAACGACAAGCTGGTGTTGGAGAAGAACGACAAGAATCGAGGCAAGGTTGACGCTGTAGAATTGGACGATTGTCAATTCCACCAGTGCGTCAAGTTGTCGAAGTACGATACGGATCGGTCGATCTCCTTCATCCCACCGGACGGCGAGTTCGAACTCATGCGCTACCGTTCCACCACCAACGTCAACCTGCCCTTCAAGGTCCACGCCATCGTCGAAGAGGTTTCCAAATCCAAGGTCGAATTCACGCTCAACCTCAAAGCTAACTTCGACACTAAACTCAACGCGACCAACGTCGTCCTCCGCATCCCTGTCCCGCTGAACACTTCGACGGTCAAATGTCAAGTCAGTATGGGAAAAGCGAAATACGTGCCCGCGGAGAACCACGTGGTCTGGAAGATAGCTCGTATTCAGGGTGGTGGAGAGGCGAGTTTCGGCGCAGATGCAGAGTTGAGCAGCACTACCACGAGGAAGGCGTGGAGTAGGCCGCCGATCGAGGTGGATTTCCAGGTGTTGATGTTTACGAGTAGCGGGTTGCTGGTGAGGTATCTGAAGGTGTTTGAGAAGAGCAACTATCAAAGCGTCAAGTGGGTGAGGTATCTGACGAGGAGTAATGGGAGCTATCTGATTAGGTTTTGACGCTTCTCAATTCAAAAGCTCTTTTGCGATACCATAAACGATTCGAGTGTGCTCAGTGTGTTGGGGTGTCTGTAAAGTTCATGAGATATGATAGTAGAACAGTTTCTTCCATTGCAAGGTGTCATTTCTAACCGAAGCGAACGAGAACGAGAAGCAAACACAGAGAGTGGTCAGCGATCCAAGTTGACTTTTGCACTGGATTGATCCGATGAAGCGTCCGTAACTTTCAATAAACAACGTCTCCACAGTGTTGATTCGGAGGATTGACAGATTATAATATAGATGTTTTGTGTTGTCGTCATTCGCTTTTCAGGGCAGGAGAGGGGGGAGATGACTTACGATTTGAGATGGTGGTGGTGAGAAAGGAAGAAGAGGAAGAAAGATTTTTGGTGCGCTTTTTGTTTGAGAAGAAATTGAGAAAAGGATTTCGGCCGGGTTGGCCTTTCCTCTCTCTACCGCAGGGTCCACCCCATTGACCACCATTACTAACCA
The DNA here is from genome assembly GCA_001748505.1 of Sporisorium iseilematis-ciliati. Classification (NCBI taxonomy): domain Eukaryota; kingdom Fungi; phylum Basidiomycota; class Ustilaginomycetes; order Ustilaginales; family Ustilaginaceae; genus Sporisorium; species Sporisorium iseilematis-ciliati. The sequence goes on along the minus strand of MJEU01000108.1, from coordinate 922 downwards.
TCATTGCTCTTTCTTCCTGTTCTTCTTTGTTGCGACGTCTCAACACCCTCATCTCTCTCGATATACCAGAAGAAAGGTCTACAAGATGACAGCGACCGAAGACAGAGCAGCATTCCACCTCCTCGGCCACCCGCTGCCCGCCCTGATCGACCTCCCTTGCACCTCCTCGACCACCATCGACCTATTCACCCTCTCCCTCCGCCACCCCATCATGCTCTTTCTCCACCCTCGTCTGTCCTCACCCCTCTCTCCCTCCCCGTCGACCTGGTCCTCCATACCCGGTGCATCCGGCTGCACCCCGCACCTGACCTCGGTCAACTCGTCCCTGCACTCGCTACTCGCCAAAGAACCTTCGCTCCAAATCTTCGGCCTCTCCACCCAACCGCCCACCGAGCAACTCGAAGCGAAACAACGCCTGAACCTCCAGTTCGACCTTCTCTCAGACGAGTCGGGCCAGCTCAGAGAAGCGCTAGACATCCCAAGTTTCGAAGTCGAGGGGAAGAGGTACTTGAAGAGGATGACACTGCTGCTGAGAGGTGGACAGGTGACGAGGGTGGATTATCCAGTCAAGCCGGAAGGAGCGGTCAAGGGAGCAGAGGGGCTGTTGAGGACGGAGCAGGAGCTGATGGATGAGGTCGAGGCGAGGGATGCCGCCGCTGCTGCGTCAGCGCAGGCACAGTCATAGATGTGAGGGACGGAGAGCACAGAGCGGTGTAGACGTAGAAGAAAGTCGGCAGAAATGCTTAGATGCCGTGTAGAAAGACCTTAAAAGTACAGTTGAGTGAGTGAGAGATGTTTGTGTCAAAGATTCAACGCCCTTTGGTATCCAATGTATTGGAGAGCAAGTCGTCAGCGCGTGCTTCAACGACCACGACCTCTCCCACCCCTCATCCCTCCACCGCCCCTTCCACCCCTTCCCCTC
>MJEU01000107.1:0-59121 GCA_001748505.1 Sporisorium iseilematis-ciliati | reverse complement strand
GGGGGGGGGGGGGGGGGGGGGGGGGGGGGGGGAACAACTTACATCGGCAACCTCGTAATCCGCCAGCGTAATATGATCCTTGTAGACGGTATACCATTTCTTCAAGATGATCTGCGCGCGCACCAAATGTAAAGATCTTGCGGTCAGCAAAGAACCGCGAGTGAGGAAAAGAAGGAGGCCAAGGTGGAAAAGGGGGCGAACAAGCAGAGCCTTACCTTCTGCGGAGGAGTGCCCGTCTGGGCAGCGATGAGCTTCTTGAGGTCTCCGATCGTGTCGGAGGGTGAGCATTTGACTCTGACTGCCGGGATTGCGGGGTAGCGGTAGAGCGGCGACGTGGCAGTGATAAAGCGGCGGCGGCGGCGCGTGGTAGGTCCGGTAGAAAGAGCGTTTGGGAGGGCGATGCGGCGATGCAGCGGTAGAAAAAGTCGTCACGAAGACACCGCACGATGCGGACGGTTCGAAGAGGCGAAGAGGGAGTAAAGCGAAAAGCAAAGAAGAGATTCAGTCAAACGATACGCCGTTGGAGGATTGCGAATGGAAAAACAAGGTGCAAGGAGGTTAGGGAGAACGCACCTTTGCGTCCCAACCTATCGTTGGCGAGGACTTCGATCATCGGCATCTTGGGCGATGTATTTCTCCTTCGTCTGGTCTTCGAGAAGGTGATCGAGGTTTGTTCTTTTGCTGCAAGCGTCGTGTCGCTCCGTCTTCACGCTTCGTTGCCTCTCGCTAGAGCGGTGATGGTGATGGTTGTCAAAAGACAAAGTGTTGGTCTCTCTACGACATGACCAACCAAAAAAAGAGCCGCCTTTTCCTCCACTTTTCCATCTCCCGAGTATCTTCTTCGCACCAATAAAGCACCAATAAAAAAGGAAAGTGGAAGGTGGGAATCGAACCCACGACCTCAAGATTTTTGTGGCGCCGTTCTCATAGGAAAAGATACGTTGCAATCTCACGCCAAACCACTAAGCCTCTCCCACTGCTGCCCTCCCTCTGCCTCTAGAAGCGTTTATGATGCTTTGCTTGAAGGGACGGAGAGGCGGGGTAAACGGTGCTTGGCATCGGCGTTCTTTGAGCACAAGAATCACGAGAAGAGTTGAGAAATGACGCGCGCATCGCTTGACTCTGCTCCAAAAAATATGGCCGTAGATGCTAGATGTGGAGCGATAAGAGAGTTACAAGTTGGAAGCGAAGGTCGGTTTGTATGTCATTCCTCGCCCACCTTGTCTTGGATCGCTGTTGGATTGCAACCTGCCGTCAAGCTACCACCATCCTCATCACCAGACAGCGTCGGTACTGCCACTGCCCAGCGACGGTAGTGTTCTATTTCAAAAAATGGTAAGTGTTGGATGCCTACAACGTGACGCTGTTTCATTGCGATACTGAACATCTTTTGCCATCTTGCGCTATGCCCTACAGACCGACTCAGAAACCGCCCCGCACGTCTCCATCGAGACCCCGACACCGCGGCCACTCTCCTCGTCGCCGCTCTCGCCACACCGCAAATCACCCATGCCACCGTGCTCTTCGTCGACCACCGCACCACCTGCTGAAATCGAAGCCACGCTGACCCGACTTTCGACGCATCAAGGCGTTCTCGGCTGTCTGGTGCTGAGCCGACACGACGGACTCGTAATCCGCAGCGGAGGATCCATGTTCGACCCGAGCGGACCAGGTGCAAAACAACGAGCAGAGATGTTGAAGAGCGTCACTCGACTCGTGAAAAGCAGCGTAGAGAGTCTGGCGAGCGATATCAGGGAGATTGACGAGACGGACGAACTGGGGTTTCTGAGGGTGAGGACGAAAAAGTACGAGATCATGATCACGCCGAACGACAAGTATCTGTTGGTGGTTTTGCAGGTGAGTTAGCGGCCAACACTCAAAAAGCTCTTTGATGACGACATAGCTGACGATCCTCGCTTTCTGATGGTGGTTTAGGATCCGAATGCTACTGCGCAGTGAAACTCGGCGCTGTCTAGCATGCTTCGACTCAACATATACCCACGGCATTCAGCCTCTTTCTCTTTGTATCTGCTTCTCTTGTCTTGCTGCAATCCGATCTCCACTTGTTTCACACGCTCAGTTTTGGTTTGATTTGGTTTACGATGATGATGGATTCGGCACCTCCGACTCGTGCCGCAACCTCTGAATCAGCTGTTCGGCTGTCAACCGATGTCGGAAGATTTCTATTCGGCCAGAGTCGGGATGTCAGTCGACCATCACCACATCCTGCTGCGGGAGGGGCAACACTCACCTCGATCATCCAAATGCAGCACCGGAATATCGTACTGGTACTTGCGTCTCCAAGTGTGTACATCTGGTAACGAGTCGTCTCGAATGTTGTACGTCGACAGCTTGATAGGTAAAGTGTGGGACGCTTTGGCGATTTCGTGCTTCATCACATCGCAGAGTTGGCAGTCGGTGCCCGTGTACATTGTCAGTCGGAAGGGCTGCCGTGTGAGTGAACGGAGCGTGGCAAACATGTTGTGATATGTGTCAAAGGACAGAGTGTCGACGGTCAAGACAGAGGTGATGTTGTAGAGTCAAGAGTGGCCTCGGAAGTCGGAGAGACGTGCGGAAAAACACAGGGCGTTCAAGGGAGGATTGTCGAGTGGACCCTTGTTTTTGTCTCTCCCTTCTCCTCCTTCTCCCCATCCTGCTTCCATCGTCATTCTCACCCTTGTACTTGTACAGTATCCGCTCTCTAGAGGCTCCTTTACGATGTCGCAGCCAGAAACATCACCTCCCCCCGAAATAGCGTTACAAGACGCGCAACGCAAACGCAAACGATCCATCCAACCCGACGACGACCATCATGACCAGGCACGCCCCCATCCCAACCATCTCGCATCGCAGGACTCGCTCGGTGTATACGTCGATCTTCCCGAACCGTCTTCGTCCGCTATGGCTGCATACCATGCTGCGCAGCATCCTCCTTCTAGCCAACTAGCAATGTCCATCTCGATCGACGATACTCCTTCTCACTCGCAGATCCACCCCCAGCAACAACAATCGAGCGCGTCCGAATACGTGCCTTCCACTCAAGCTGAGGACTCTAGCTTTTCTGCGCCCACCTCAGCAGCTCCTACAGCCGAATCAACATCTGCCGCCTCCGCTTTGCGACCGCTACCCTCCATCTCCACGCGCGTGTTCGAACCTTTCCTAGACGACACAACCGGTATGGAACTGGAACAAGCCGAAGCCAGTATTGCCCGCAGACAGCGCACCGAAGCGCAGCAAGTAGATGCCTCATCGTCCCCCGTCGAGTCATTTTCACCAGCAGATGCAGCAGCGCAACCTGGAATGAGGCCGGAAGACGTCCCCCGTCTGGGATCGTGGATTTTACCTCCCTTGACCGCGGAGAACAGCAACCCGCACGCACCCGATTATACGAGCCAGGAGGTGCTCAGTCAGATCCCGCTGGTGTTGGATGAGGAGGTGGATCCGGACGATATTTTTAAAGAGTTGGCGGTCAGTCAGTCGTCTGCGCACGGTACGCGTCGAGGTGGGGCTGAGATTCGTAGACAGCAGCGAACGAATCAGCCTCAAAGTGGTTCGCCGGATGGTGCTGCTGCTTCGGCTGCTGCTGCGACGATTCCGGTCGAGTCGACTCCTGCGTTGGCCGCTGCTGAGGCCGACATTGCTGACAAGGCGAATGCAGAACAGGAAGCGCTACTCCTCAGCCAACCGATCCCCTCACAACCGCAAGAAGCGCCCTCATCCACCCCCGCCCTACCACCTGCCACAGAAGACCCACCCGCACCCATCGCCTCCACCTCCTCCGCCGCATCTTCTTCGAGCTCGGTCGGATGGTCGTCCCTCCCCCGCCCCGAAATCATCGAGCTCGTCCACCGATCCCCGCACATCCCTGCATTCCTCAAGGACGAAATCGAACGCTTCATCTTGCGCGCACATCGCTCATCCTCCACGCCCTCGTCCTCCTCTTCCACCAAATCCTACCCGCAAAGAGGATCTCCACGCCGTCGAACGCAGTCCCACTCGCAGTCGCAAAACGACGACTCGGAGACGCAGGAGGACGGCGTCTTGCGCACCAAAAAAGTGTGGTGTATGGACCTTCTCCTCTTCCCCGCCTCCTCGTCGTCGCAATCTTCGCTAAACGGCGTTACTTCGCAGACGGTGCTCAAGCTTACGCAGCAGACGACGCAGTCCGACGCTTCCACGCCGCGAGGAGCAGTGGCGATCATCTTGCTCCTCGATACGGTGGAGTCGACGTTTGACATCCACTCGCTCGAAGAGTCGCTCGCCTCCGTGTTGAGGCAGGATCGACGGTACAGTGTACGATTCGACGCCGATGGTCGGCGGTGGGATGTCAGCGCTCCTCTGGCGGAGGAGGAAGAACAAGGTTCGCAGATCACCCAGCTGCAAACGCGTCTCGAGAGAGCGTCGAAAGAGATCGAATCGCTCAGCGCCACCAACACCTCGCTGCAGAAGCAGCTCGAGGAGAGTCGAACCCAGCACGACTTTGTGCGCGGCCTGTACGACCGCGCTTCGGCGTCGGCTTCGAGCGCGCAGGCGGCGGCCGAGGCGGCGGCGCAGCGCATCGCGACGCTCGAGCAGCAGCTCGAGACCGGCTTGGCGCTGCACCGAAGGATGCTGGATGGGGCGGTGGAGAGGTGGCAGGGCCAAGTGAGGAGGTTGGAAGCGGAGAGGGAGATGGCGAGGAAGCAGAGGCAGCTGACGGAGGAGCAGGGGTTGAGGGAGAAGGCGGCGTTGTGGGATGCGTTGCAGGAGGAAGAGGCGGAGCGCGAACGGGTCCGACTCGAGCGGATTAGAAAGTACGATGCCGACAAGGCTGCTGCTGCTGCTGCTGCCAGCGGAGGAGGAGGAGGAGGAGGAGGGCCGTTCGCCGCGCCACCTCGCGCCGCCCCCACAGCCTTGACCTCGGGGGACGAGCTGGACGAGCTAGCAGCGCTCGCAAGGGAAGCAGCCGAAGCCGGCGACACGGCGCTCCTCGACAGCCCTCCGACCACCGGCCGCTCTAGGCGATCCCGTCGTGCTGCAGCAGCCGCAGCCGTCACCGCAGACGACAGCGACACGGCCAGCAGCCGCACGCTGCGCAACGCCTCCAATCGCCCTCCTCCACCCGAATCCTCCTCGGCAGAGATCGCATCGACGCTCGAAGCGGCCCAACTCTCGTCCTCGAACGCCCTCCACGATTCGAGGTTGGAGCTGGAGGACCAGTTTGCGCTGTTCGCCGCCGCACCCCACCAAGCCTCGGCTGCAGCGGAGATGTTTGATGAGGGCCCGCCGAGCAACGGCATCGACGTGGGAGTGGGCGAGCTGTTCAGCGGCGCACACCAGCAGCAGCAGCAGCAGGAGGAGGCAGAGGTGGATGCGTGGACAGCAGCGGGAGTAACGATACCGATAGGCTCGACAGAGGTGCCGCCGAGCTTTACGGAGGAGAGTCTGCTTCTGATGGATGGTGACGCGGAAGTGGAAGCGGATGGGAGGGGTACGACGATGCAGGTGGTGGATGGTAGCGGTGAAGTTGAAGCGGCGTCCGGATCGCGAAACTCGACTTTTGAGCCTCATACACAGGCATAATCACACATACACTGCGCTGCAATAGGGAAAGCTTGCAATGCATTTCTTGCCTCCCTCTGCGAAGCCGTTTGTCTGAAAGATTTCAGTGTTTCATCGCGAGAGCGTGGTCCAACCTACTTCTTGCCATCCCTCTGTCGCTTAAACTCGTCGACCCACTTGGTTTCCGGCTCACCTTTGGGCACCACGACCAGACTCAAAATGCCATCCCTCAACACCAAGCCGTCTCGATCCTTGACCCCCTCTCTCCCCTCTCCCTCCTTGTACGCCATATCCATCACCTGCCTCAAGCTTAGCTTCTTCCCCAACTTCAGCAGCCTCTGCTTCCTCGTCGTCGCGTACACCTGCAGGTTCGCGTCGTAGTACTCTTTCTTGGTATCCCAGGGTAAGCTGCCGAGCGAGTCGCGCGGGAAGATGGTGGAGAGGTAGCTCGAGAGCGGCGTGTCCTCGTGGTAGTCGGGGATGAAGTCGGATTGGGCGTGCTGCGGGTACATCCAGAAGACGGGTAGCACCAGCGGTGTGCGGATGATGTCCGGGGGTGACCAGGGGGAGCTTGGCGGTAGGGTGAGGGACGAAGTTGGCGGTAGGGATTCTGGGTCAAAGTGCGCGGGTTGCGGGTTGTCCGGCGGTCGTGCGGTGGATTCGAGCCACAACCCGCGGACGAGCAAGGCTTGGTGGAGAGCTTTCGACATGCCGTCCCTTCGACGCTCTCTTTCCTTCCTCTCGTCGTCGTTTTTCTTTCGCTGAGCGAGCGATTGCTCGGCTTTGCTCTTCAACGCTCCAATCTCGCCGTTGGAAGGGTTGACCTCCAGCCCCAAAGTGGCACACTTTATCGCATCTTCGAACCTCTCCAGCGCGATCAGAGCCCGAGTTGCACGATAATACCCCTTCTCACTCCTCCCGTTCAACCCGAGTACTTTGCTCGTATCCCTCAAGCACGCCCCAAAATTCTTCAACTCCAAATTGCACGCGGCCCGATTCGCATACAGCGTCTCCAGCAAGCCTCTGTCTTGCGGCTCAGCCTCGATGGCCTGGGTGTAGAAGCCGAGCGCTTCGCGGTAGCGTTTGGATCGGAAGTAGTCGTTGGCCTGCGACTTGAATTGCGAAGCGACCTCGTCGGGTGTGCCTTCGTACGCGAGGGATTGGAGGGCTTCCAGGGCGGGATCCGAGGTGGACGAGTTGGAGGGGAGGTCCTTCATGAACAGCGGGATCGAGTCCCAGGAGGCGAGCGTGGCGTCGAGGTCGCGGGGTGCGGAAGGGTCGTCGTGGGCGTAGCTGAAGTCGCCGGAGCGCGGTGGGGGTTTGGGGAGAGGGGTGCGGGTCGACGTCGAAGTCGACGGTGATGGCGCATCTTCGGCGACGGGTTCGATGACGGCCATGTTGAAAGGACTGAGGGCGAGGGAAAGGATGCTTCGTGTGAGTGGTTGAAGATGATGGCGAGTGCAAGTGTGGAGGGAAAAGTGCACAAAAGTAGGTTTCTGGTGCGGAAAACTTTTTTGGTCGCTGCAGAATCTTCTCTCCGATTCCCGAGATTAGCTTCACGCTTGCTCGAGGGGATCCTTTGCTATGATCACACGGCAACACACCACGACACTTGTGAAGCCGCTTTGTGATCACACTCAGACATGTCACAGTGTGATAGCCAATCTGCGACAACAATCTGTCATTCTTTCCGCTGTGTGCTCACCTCCTCGCCTTTGGCATGGGCACAAAAGCATCCAAGGGCGATTTCGACATTTCCCTTCTGGCCCTTTCCCTCTCTGCTTCCTCCTCATTCTTGCCTGCTCTTCTTGCTGCTCTCCTATCCATCGCTTGTTGGAGTGATTCCGATACCTGGCCCTGCTGATCCGTCGAGAGCTGGCCCTTTGCAGCTAACCTCGCCCTACTCGCGGCCCAGACGTCTTGATCTGGTGTTCTTTCTTGCTCTAGCACTCCTTGACCGCTGACATCTTCTTGAGGTACCCTACTATCTGCCTGCCGCTCCACGCCCTCATCTATCACTGTCGAGGTCGGCACTTTGTTGCTGCTCGTCTGGATCAACTTCTGCGCCCTTTCCTTGGCCTCGTTAAACTCCTCCAACCTCGCCCTCTGCTCTTCTTCCCTCCTCGCTTTATCCTCCAGCGCCAACCTCGCCGCGTTCGCCTGCGTCGTCAGAATCCTCTCCCTATCCTTGACCAGCTCCTCAATTGTCGGCGGCTGCCTTCTCGTGTGCCTCAACCACATGACCCACTGAACGGGGATGGAGCGCTGATCGTAGTCTCCCAGCTCCCTCTTCTCGGCCCACTGTATAGAGCGTCGTGTATGGCGTGGATCGAGCGAGCCAGAGAGAGAAGGAAGTTCGAGGTACGAGTTTCCGGCGAGATCCTGGCCGACGATGTATTTGGCGTTGCCGATGCGCAGCGCTTTGGCGATTTTTTGCATCAAGCTCATGGTGAGATCCTGTAGAGCCGCGCAGTCGAAAATGAGAATCTGGGGTGGGTCGAATCGGGTGTCGTAAGGTTGACTCTGACGATGTCGTTGTAAGGTGAGCCAGCGAGATAGGATGGTGTCAAGAAAGGTCGGTTCATCCGGTTTGCTCCAAAAGCCTCCACTCAGCAGCGCTTCGGAAGGTTGTCCGACACCCGCAAACCACGCTGACCAAGCCGAATGTGTACAAAATAATTTCTAGAAAAAACAAAAAAAGGAAAAAGAAAAAAGGGCTGCAAAAATCCGATTCCTTCGCTCTCGCTCTCTCTCGCGCGTGATCGACTGAGCAAAGTGTGAGTGTTGTTCTCGAGCCAAAGCGCGCTGCTGTGCCTGTTTTTTGTGTGTGTTTGTGTGGAGCAGTGGTGGAAATTCAATAAATTTTAGAGCAAAGGCTGGTTTGAGCGTTTTCTCTCCCTCTCTGTGGTCACGCAGCTGTGACAGCGGCAAAGCGTGTCAAGTGTGACTTTGAAGAGAGTGTTGCTCTTTCTTCTTAAACCATCACATTGGCGCGCGCGACTCAGCTTCTCGCAAACCATCTTCTCCTTTCTCTCCTCATCGCCACTGTCGCCAACATGGCGTCAACCGCACCTTCACTAGAGCATGTTCAGCTCGTCTGCAACCTTCTCGCTAAAACACTCGACCCCGTCGAACGCAAGACCGCAGAACAGCAACTCACACAGGCACAGTCCCAACCAGGTTTCCTCCAGATTCTCATCGCTGTCATCCAGAATGCCTTGATTCAGAGCAACGATGCTGTTCGCCTTTCCGCCGCTATCAAGTTGAAAAACATCTGCAAGACTGCCTGGGATCACGAATCCGCAGAGGAATCCGCTGTAGATGCCCCCGTCAACCCTCAGGATAAATTGGCGCTCAAGCAGACCATCGTCCCTCTCCTCGTGTCCATCTCTACCACCACAGACGGTAGGCCACCCGCACCCACCAACGTCCGATCGCAGCTCGAAGAAGCCATCGCGCTCGTCGCAGAAAAGGACTTCCCCCACGACTGGCCCAACCTCATGGACGACCTCGTCCCCAAACTCGCAAGCCAAGACGACCAGCTCGTCCTCGGCATCCTCCGCACCGCACACACCATCTTCTACCGCTGGAGATCCGCCTTCCGCAGCGATGCGCTCTACAGCGAGATCAACTACGTCCTCGAGAGGTTCGCTCTGCCCCACCTCGAACTGCTCAAACGCACAGATCAGCGGCTGCTCGACCAGTCGACTCCCTCGGCGTCGCTTCCCGTCCTCGGAAGCATCCTCAACATGGCGCTCCAGGTGTTTTACGATCTGTCCAGCCAAGACCTGCCACCGCAGTTTGAGGACAATATGGCGCCCATCATGGACATTCTGGCGAGGTGGATTTCGGCAGCCCGACCCGAACTCGATTCGGATCCGGACGAGCCGTGTCCTCTTCAGGAGATCCGGAGCAGCATTTGCGAGATTGCCGAGCTGTACGCCAAGAGGTATCTCGACGCCTTCACCCAGCTGCCCGTCTTCGTACAGGCGATCTGGGAGATGCTGGGCACGTGCACCCTGTCGCAAAAGTACGACACCCTCGTTTCGAAAGCGGTCGGGTTCCTGTCGATCGTCGTGAGGATGGGCAGCTCGCGCGAGATGTTCCAGTCCACAGAGACGCTCGAACAGCTCTGCAGTGCGATCATCTTGCCCAACATTGCGATTCGAGAGGCGGACGAGGAGCTGTTTGAGGACAACCCGATCGAGTACATCCGTCGTGATTTGGAGACGAGCATGGAAGCGGATACGAGGAGGAAGGCGGCTTCCGAGTTTTGCAGGTCGTTGATGGAGTTTTTCGCTAAAGAGGTGACGAGTATTGTTTCGAGGTATATCATGCAGTATCTCGAGCAGTATCGTGCCGATCCTCAGGCCAACTGGAAGCAGAAGGATACGGCGATCTACCTTCTCACTTCGATCGCTTCCAAGAGCTCCACGGCGCAGCACGGCGTGACGTCGACCAACGAGCTCGTGGACGTGGTCCAGTTCTTCTCCGACAACGTCTTTGCCGATCTCCAGCAGTCTGCCGACGACTCGCCCAGCCCGATCTTGCAGGTGGACGCCATCAAGTATCTCCACACGTTCCGCAACCAACTCACCAAGGAGCAGCTCGTCTCGGTGCTGCCGCTGCTGGTGCAGCATCTGGAGAGTTCGCAGTACGTCACCTCCTCGTACGCCTCGATCACCATCGAGCGGATCCTGGCGCTGAAGCGCGACGGCAAGCTGCTGTTCGCGCCCCAAGACGTGCAGCCGTTTGCCGAGAGCATCCTCATGGCGTTGTTCCGCAACATCGAGCGCGGCACCACGCCCGAGAAGCTGGCGGAGAACGACTACCTGATGAAGTGCATGATGCGCATGCTGGCGACGGGGAGGGAGGTGATCGCGCCTGCGCACGGTGCGATCCTGGGCCACCTGGCTACCATTTTGGGCGAGATCAGCAAGAACCCGTCCAACCCGCGGTTCTCGCAGTTCCTCTTTGAGTCGATCTCGGCGCTCATTCGGTTTACGGTGGCAGCCCAGCCCGACAGCCTGGCTGCGTTCGAAGCGCAGCTGTTCCCGCCGTTCACGACGATCCTGTCGCAGGATGTGGCCGAGTTCCAGCCGTACGTGTTCCAGATCCTGTCCCAGATGCTCGAGCTGCACACGACGCAGGGTCTGCCCGAAGCGTACGCCTCGCTGCTGCCGCCCATCCTCACGCCGGCGTGCTGGGAGAATCGGGGCAACGTGCCGGCGCTCGTGCGCCTCGTCCGCGCGTTCCTGGCCAAAGATGCGCCGCGCATCGTCGCGCAGGGGCAGCTCGGGTCGATGCTGGGCATCTATCAGAAGCTCGTGTCTTCGCGGGTGAACGAAGGGTTTGCGCTCGAGCTGTTGGAGACGCTGTTTGCGGCGGTGCCGGCGGAGGCGTTGGAGGGGTATAAGCGGGCGGTGCTGACGTTGTTGTTGACGCGGTTGCAGGGGAGTAGGACGGACAAGCTGGTCAAGGGGACGATCCATCTGATCGCGAGTGTCGTGTTGACGGACAAGGGGGCGGGGTATGCGGTGGGGATGTTTGATGCGGTTCAGCCGGGGTTGTTTGCGCAGATTGCGCAAGGGGTGGTGGCGCCCGAGCTGCCGAATGTGAGCGAGCGTCAGAAGAGGACGGTGCTGGTGGGGTTCGGTGGGCTTATCTTGTCGGCCGAGATGCGCAAGCAGCCGAACGCGGCGGTGCTGCCGTCGCTGCTCGAGGCGCAGCTGAAGCTGTTGCTGACGCCGAGTTCGGCGACGGCGGCGGTGGATGAGGATGTGCTGTTCGCCGACGAGGATAACACGGCGGCGGTGAGTTTCCAGAGCAGCTTCAGCAGGTTGGCGGCGAGCGAGGTGAGGAGGGAGGATCCGAGTGCGGGCGTGTTGGGTGGTAGGGAGGTGAGGGCGTGGTTCAGGGAGCGGTTGGAGGCGTGGAGACGCGAGGTGGGGGAGGAGGTGTGGAGCGGGGTGTGGGGCGCGGTGGAGGCAAGGGTGAGGGAGGCTTGGGAGAGGGCGGCGTAGGGCGGTTAAAGCCAAAGGAAGAGGTGATGATGAATCGCAAAGATGCGTTTTGAAAGTTTTAATGCTCTGTGGAATGCGTGGTGCGACAATGCGTGAGCAGTTGGGTGGTGGATGTGTTGACCGAGTTTCAGGTGTTGGTTGTCAGTGCCGACTGCGCGAGCATGGACAGGAGGTGAGCTCTGGGGGACAACAAGTTGAATCGGCTGCTGTCGTTGTCGCTGTCACTGCCCGTCACCGTTGCTCGCGAGCAAAAGCCCCAACCGCCGGCAGAGCACCTTGGAAGCGATCTTCTCAAACGAGCTGGAATCCGCACACACGCACTCACACACTCTCTCGCTCTCGTTGACGAACGACAGTTGACACGAGTGTCTCGTCGGGCTATGCGGTTGGGAATGGCTTAGGGACTGCGAATATGCTGCGAGATGCTGAGAATGCTAAAAACAGTGCGAGTGCTAAAACGATCAAGTTCGTGGGGTCAATTTGGCTTTGCTCCGCTTCCTACCCCGACACCTGAGAATGAAGCCGGTCGATCGCCAACCAGTCGTCTTCTTCCAGTGCTTCGCCAAACAGGTCCTCCTCCTCCTCCGCCTCTTCCTCATCTGCCGCTTGTACCGCATCCTCCACCCTCGCTACTGCCGCTTGCGGCTGCACAGCAGCACCACTATGCGCGCTGCTGTACGCGTTCAAAACATGCACCGCCGCCTGGGGCGTAATGACGAACCTCAGTTGCCTACCGCCCGAATCCAACATGGTCGGACCGAAAGGATTGAGCACCACCGCTGCTTTGCGGACCGTCGTCATGCACTCCCTTCCGCCTTCGACTGCGGGTTGATGGGGTGAAGCGACCCTCCCGCGTGTCTTGGAGAGAAACAAGCGCACGTTGACGAGGTTGCTCCACGTAGGGCCGAGTTGCGCGGTCCGTGGGTGGAGGGTGTAGAGCGGGCCATCGCTGGAGGATCGCTCTTCGTGCAGCGCACGTGCACCGATGGCTTCTGCGAGTGTGGGCGGGACGGAAGCGAGGAGGCCGTTGACAAAGGCCGATTGGGTTGCGTACTCCATTGCGAAGGGGTGGTCGGGTAGTGTTGTTCCCGGCTGCGATGTGTGGGCTCGAGATCGATTTAGTCGGATTCGATCAGCCGAGTCAAACACGAACCGTCGAGCGATCTCTTTATCGATCCCGAATGCATCGCTGACGTGGTTGACCACCAACACTGCTCTACCCTCCGAACCTGTCGGATGGGCAGCAAGACGCTTGAGCGCATCGGCGATTTCGACGAGCATCTTGGAACGCTGTACGAGCGAGTCGATGTCCGATGCTACGGGGTCATCTTGGAATAGTGAGGGTAGGTTGTCTACCACGACGATGCCGACTTCTGACGATGCTGCTGCTGCTGCGGTTGTTGAGCTAGGCTGGCTCGACGACAATCGATCCATCAAACCTGGCAAGCTGTACTTGAGAGCATGCTCCAGAGCTTCGACATCGGCGACGCAGGCAACGTGAAGGTTGCGCAGCAATTGGTCTCGACCGAGCTCTTGTGCTCTTGCCAGCAGCACGTGGCGGTCGAGATCGCCTTGCGAGGTCTGAGATTGATGTAGAGGATGGACGCGGTCGAGGCGTTCTTGAATAGCAAAGCTTGTTAGCTCGATAGCTCTGTTGACGATGGAATGGGCGGCTCTTTCGCCGCCAGATGTGATGTAGCAAGCACTGAGTCCGCCAGGCGAAGCAGTGGCTTCGGTCATGCCGAAGCCTCGCAAGATATCTCTGAGCGTTGCTCCTTCTTCGAGGTGTGCTTCAGCGTCGTTTGTTGCAAGCTCATCGCTCGCATCAGCTGTTGGAAGGGGCACAAAACCCAAAGCAGCAAACGTGCAAGCCTGTATCGCCAGCTGCGTCTTGCCAGAGCCACTCTCGCCGACAAGTTCAGTGAGAACAGCGGAACGGAAACCGCCCCCAAGCAGATGGTCGAGTTCTTGAGCGCCAGTGGAGATCAAATGTCGTGGGCGACCGAGAGAGAGGACGTCTCTTGCGACAGGGGGCCGGTCTGTGCTGTGGTCGGGATCGAATGGGAGCTCCTCGTGGTCCTGTTCATGCTGATCTATGTCGGCGGCTTGCGGACGACGATAGGTGGAGGGCGGCTCGATGTCGTCGTGCATCACAACATCCGATGCGCCATCTGCGTCGCTGTCCGTGTCAGAGTCGGAGTCATGGACAAAGCGTTCGACACCTGGGAAGTTGCCATCGTAGCCTTGCGTCGGGGGCACTATAGACGAGGATGGGAGTCTTGCATCGTCGTTGTTTCGCTCATCTTGATCCGCATCGCTCGACTCAGAACCATCTGCGGAGTCGGCGTCGTTAGCGTCATCAGCGTCGAAGAGAGCCTGGTCGAGGAGATTGGCGGGTAGCTTTCCATTGAGCGCATCGAGCACCGAGACAGGAGGTGGCGCTGATGCAGTAGCGACTTGAAGAAGCAGCAGGTCTACATCTGCTTGTGATATCCTCAGCGCCTGCTGAAGCTGTTGCGGTTGACTGAGGAGGATCTCGTCGGTGCTGAATAGCTTTGCTCTACGACAGCAAGCCTTGATGCGCTTCGAGATCCAGGGTATATCGGCTATAGCGAGGCTGGACATGTTGTGGTTGTCAGCATAGAGCCGCCACTCGGTATGATGGTAGCATGCTCACAGGGCTGCTCCGTCAGTGCGAAGGAAGATGCTGAGGATGATGAGATGAAAGTCTCGGTGTGGCATGGGAAACTGATTTCGTCGGAAGCTGAGTCGGTTACGCCAAAATGTCAAGTGTTGGTCTCGTCACTTTGCTTCCCGTGCAGCCAAAGCTCATTTACGCGAAACGCGTTGAGAGCAGATCGGCGATCCGCAGGATCGGGTGTGTGATGAGGACAGCGGCGGAGACGCCGACATGTGAACGAAGAGCACAGCGGAAATCCGCCAACTTGAGACAAGGGAAGATCACACAATTCGAACTTTTCTCCGCTGTCAGCTGCTCCTGTCACCTTTCTCTTGGGCAGCACAGCCTTCAAACCTCGACGATGATGTGGTCAGACACGATTTGATGGCGAGGAGGTGGATCAAGAGCGATCGGTAGTCGGTATCGAGAGCAAGGCCTTTCCGGCGGAGTCGTTTCAGTGGCAGGTTGAGCGGCAGATAGCCTCGGCGACGATTGAACACGATCATTTAGACAAGGCTGAACCCTGTGAGAGCGTGGACAGTGAGCAAAGACGACCGACTGTGTCAGGGATTCCCAGGTTTCGGGGCTGTCCGATTTGTGATTGTTCGAGTCGAACTGCAAGGCAAAGCTGTCCGAGTCTGAGGAATAGATGGGACCCCGAGCCACGCACAGGACGCAGAGCCCCAACTCCTTGCGAAAGACGCGCTCTAGCTTGCCACGTTGCTATGCTGCTCGCAGCTGCCGACGGCTCTTATTCAGACAAGAGACCGCCAACCTGACCGTTCGGACACGACCCGACGCCAGCTCGAAATGAATCACGTTCACAGACAAGCTTCCAGACGACCTCCGAAGGATGACTTGTAATCGACTCGAGCAGCGAAAGAGGCCGCAGGGATGGCAAGGCTGATCTGCACGACGCACCCACGCCCACTCTCTCTCTGCTCGGCTCAACCACTTCTTCCTCGACAAGTTTCCGACTGACTGCCCACCCGCCTCTTCTTGCTGCTGTTGTGCGAGCGTGTGCATGTTGGAAATCAAAATGAAAAGTGACACTTTTTCGTCGCTGCAGCTCCAACGCCGGTGTCAATTCAGAAATTTCGCTTGAGAAGAACAGCAGTCGCACCTCGCACACGCGCGCTCTGCAGTCAGACAATCAAAACTCAACCCCTAGGCTGCCCGAAAACACACGGGGCTGGTGCCTGTTTCTTCGTGGCGGCGCGTCGATCCTGATTGTGATTGCTGTAAGGCTCTTCCCTAGCCTCGGATTGGCCGTCGAAGCTCTTTTTTGGGTGTGGCATGTGTGTGTCGGTGTCTGTGTGTGAGTGTTGCTGTATGCTCACTGTGTGCGTCGGTCGCACCGACTTGAGTTTAGCTTCGATTCAGCTGGCACGTCGCCACTGCATTTTGGTCAGCAGCAACTCACTTTTTGCCGCGCGCATTTGGGACATCTCACGCTTGTGTGATTCTGTGATTCGGTTTGTTCAACACTCGACGTTCCGATCATCTTTCCTCCGTCTCTCCTTCTCCCTTCTCTCCACCAACTCGCATCCCTCCCTACGGTCACTCCGTCCAACTTTGGCCTTTTCGCATCCTCGAATCGTCACAAAATGTCTACCACCGAAGTAGAGACTCTTGTCATCGGCGCCGGCCCTACCGGTCTTGGTGCTGCCAAGCGTCTCAACCAGCTCGTAAGTGTTGCACCCAAATCACAGCCCAAATGCTGTTGAGAGCTCCGAAAGCATGCTGACAACTCAACGCTTTTCTCTTCTCGCTACAGAACCACGGTCCATGGTTGCTCATCGATGCCAACAAGGAGGCTGGTGGTCTCGCTTCCACTGACACCACCGACGAAGGTTTCCTCTTTGACGTCGGTGGACACGTCATCTTCTCCCACTACCAGTACTTTGACGACATGATCCACGAGGCTCTCCCTCACAAGGACGACTGGTACGAGCACCAGCGTGTATCCTACGTCCGCTCCAAGAACGTCTGGGTCCCTTACCCTTACCAGAACAACATCTCGGTCCTCCCCGTCGAGGAGCAGGTCAAGTGCATCGACGGCATGATTGACGCCGCCGAGGAGCGTGCGCGTGCCAAGAACCCTCCCACCAACTTTGACGAGTGGATCATGCGCATGATGGGTCAGGGTCTCGCCGACCTCTTCATGCGTCCTTACAACTTCAAGGTCTGGGCCGTGCCTACCACCATGATGCAGTGCAAGTGGCTTGGTGAGCGTGTCGCTGCTCCCTCGCTCAAGCTCGTCGTCTCCAACACGCTCAACAAGAAGGTCGCCGGTAACTGGGGTCCCAACGCCACCTTCAAGTTCCCCGCCCGTGACGGTACCGGAGGTATCTGGAAGGCCGTCGCACGCACCTTGCCTCAGGACAAGCTGCTCTTCAACAAGTACGTCAAGAGCGTCGATGCCGTTGGCCACACGGTGCACCTCGACGATGGCTCGAGCATCAAGTACAAGCATCTCATCAGCACCATGCAGATCGACTACTTGATCGACAATATCAAGCTCCCCGCCGAGGACAACCACGCCCAGCTCAAGGCTGCCGCCAAGGAGGGTCTCGTCTACTCGTCGACCCACGTCATTGGTATCGGCATCCGAGGCTCGCTGCCTCCACGCATCGGCGACAAGTGCTGGCTCTACTTCCCTGAGGATGACAGCCCCTTCTACCGTGCCACCATCTTCTCCAACTACTCGCCCTACAACTGCCCTCAGGCCGATGTCAAGCTGCCAGCGCTTCAGTACGCCGACCCAAGCAAGGGAACACCGTCCAAGGAGGCCAAGGGTGGTCCTTACTGGTCGCTCATGATGGAGGTGTCCGAGTCGCACCTCAAGCCCGTCAACGCCCAGACCATCTTGGCCGAGACCATCCAGGGATGCATCAACACCAACCTCATCAACGCCGACGACGAGATTGTTTCGACGTACCACCGCAAGTTTGAGCACGGATACCCTACGCCATCGCTGGGACGAGATGCTGCTCTTGCCACGTTGCTGCCTGCGCTCGAGAAGCACGACATTTACAGCCGTGGACGATTCGGATCGTGGAAGTACGAGGTGGGCAACCAGGACCACTCGTCTGCGCTCGGATGGGAGGCAGTCAACCGTGCTCTGCTTGGCACTCCTGAGTTGACTCTGCAGAACCCAGACTGGGTCAACGGCCGACGCAACCACGAGATGCGTCTGCTCAGCAAGTAAAGCGGCGACGATGCTTTCTTGTCTCGCGCCGTTTTAGCGCTATTCTCGAGCCAAAGCTTTAGATGCTCGGATGAGCCTATGTACATTGCCTGTCACACTGCCAAATATATATCATTAGAAGGAAACAATCGAGGGGCAGCGATTGTGATCTATCTGTGAGAGGAAAAGCGAAGCTGAACAGACTGAGGATGATTTCAATTCGACAACATCTGCCCGATCGATCTCCTGCCCGGCTCGCGTGGCAAGCAAGAAGAAAGCGATGCAGGGAGGATCTTCGGCAAGATTCACATCCAGACAGAAAGCGGAGAGCCGTGGGGTGTTGGTTTGATGCAGGAGTAAAGTGGGGAGCGAATCACGAATCGAGTTGTTGCCCTGTTTTCCTCGTTTCTTCGAAAAGATTTTGGAGCTCCGTTCTCAAGACTCAAGAAAAGGCACGCTATGCCGAGATTCCACCGATCCTCCGCCTCCCGCTTTCCCGTCACAGTCGAAATGAGACGAGGAACGCTTCCTTGGCGACGGTGCTTCCGACGATAGAATGTGCTCTGTATTGTACTTAGCGTGTGGCTGGTGGCTCGTGACAAAAGTGGCTGACCTGACTGGCTGGCTGGCTAGATTGGCTTGGTTTGTGGAGCTGAATCCGACACTCGACTGATAATCGAGGCAGGCAGTCGGCCCGTTTCCGAAAATGAGTTTCGAAAAGCAAAGCATGAGTGAGCATTTTTTGGCAAGGCATCGGTGGAGTTGATCAGTGCACTCACGCTCTGTGCCCACAGGCTCACAGGCTCACAGTTGCAAAATGACAGAGTGGCGCGTTGCTTTTGTTTTTGTGTGCGATTTTGGCGAATGCACCCTGAGCCTCATTTCCCTTTTTTCTTTTCTTCCCGTCAACTCAACCATCACACTCTCACTCACTCACTCACTCACCCACTTCCCCTCAGTCACACACGCACTCTCTTGCTTGCTTCTTCTCTCCCTGTGACTAGAGTAGCCATCCTTAGCAACAGCAAAGCGTAAGTTCCTTGTCGACTCGATGCTCGCTCAGCAATTCGTCAAGTGGCGGCTCGACTTGCCTTTATCAACGGTCACACGATCACTCATACGCTGACTCGCACACTCATTCCTCCCTCTCTGCGCACCGAACAGCCTTATCTTCTAGGCAATTTTGGCACTCGACTCTCCCTCTCCTTATCGCTTGACTGAGCTTTCATTGCACTGCCGCTTCTCTCAAGAATGTCGTTCTCCTCGGACAAGAACAGCCGTCGCGGCTCCATCTCGCTCGCCAGTAAACGTCGTGGCTCTGGTACCGAAAAGCTCGAGACTCATGTAAGTGCTAGGTCTCCCTCTTCCCCCTCTCTCTTCCAGCTGGCTCGTCGCTTCGCATTCAAATAGGCGGCACTCGAGGAAGGAACCAGCTCGATAGCATCTCTGCCAACAACCAACATCCTCGCACCTCACGCTCCCCTCATCATCAAAGAAGCACCACCATATCAACCAAACAACCAAGGACCGGGAGGATCTTCTTGCATCAGCATCAGCGATAACAAGACATCCACTTGCACTCCAATTTGCACACCGATCGCGATCAACCTGCCATGGCCGCTGTCGCTTCCTACTTCCTACCTTCCCCCTCCTCCGTCTCCAAAATGTCGAATGCGATCAACTCGAGCATCTCATCTGTCGAAAATGCATTGCTGACGCTCAACCCCCTTCGCGAACCTTCGCTGATCAAACAGATCGCTTCATGGCACACCAGTTCTCACAAGCATGAGGACAACCCGCACGCACACGAGGAGCAGCTCAAGCAGTCGTACGAGCGCTTCGAAAAGCTCTTCACCATCACCCCTCAGCGTCTGCGCATGATCACCGACCGCTTCGTCGGTGTCCTCGAAGAAGGTCTTCAGAAGGATGGCCAGACCGTACCCATGCTTCCCGCTTACGTCTTTGGCTGGCCCTCCGGTGACGAGACTGGCTCATACCTCGCCCTCGACCTCGGTGGTACCAACCTGCGTGTCTGCCACGTCGTCCTCAAAGGCGCCGGAAAGTTCGAGATCACCCAGTCCAAGTTCCGACTCACCGAGGAACAGAAGCAGACCGAAGGCCAAAAGCTCTTTGACTTCTGCGCAGACTGCTTGGCCACTTTCATCAAGGACCACTTTGGCGACCAGAACGGCGACGTCATCCTCGAGGAAGAGCTCGCGCTCGGCTTCACCTTCAGTTACCCTATGGAGCAGGAAAAGATCGACCACGGCAAGCTCGTGCGATGGACAAAGGGCTTCGGCAACCCCAACACCGAGGGTCGCGACTGCGCTGCCATGTTCCGCGAGTCGCTCGACAAGTTCAAGCTGCCCATCAAGATGGTCTCGATCATCAACGACACCACGGGTACACTCATTGCCTCGAACTACGTCAACCGCGACACCAGGATTGCATGCATCTTTGGTACGGGCTGTAACGCTGCGTACATGGAGCACATGAAGGATATCCCCAAGATCAAGCACCTCGGCTTGCCCGACGACGAGGAGATGGCCATCAACTGCGAGTACGGTGCCTTCGACTCTTTCAAGCACGAACACATGGCCGAGATCCGCACCAAGTACGACGAACACATTGACTTGCACTCGAACAAGCCTCACGAGCAGTCGTATGAGAAGATGATTGCCGGTCTGTACCTTGGCGAGCTGTTCCGACTCTGCATCTGCGACCTGATCGATGAAGGTACCATGTTCTTGGGACAGAACACATACAAGCTGGAGAAGGCGTATGCATTCGACACTGCGTTCTTGTCGTTGATCGAGTCGGACCCCACGGACGAGCTGCTCACGGTGACTGGACTGTTCACCCACTTCTTCGGTATCGACACGACGATTGAAGAGAGGCAATTCTTCCGCAAGCTGGCCAAGCTGATCGGCACCCGATCGGCACGTCTTAGCTCGTGCGGTATTGCTGCGCTGGTGACCAAGATGGGCTACTTGGACAAGGGATGTGGTGTTGGTGCCGACGGTTCGTTGTACTCGAAATACCCCGGATTCGCCGATCGACTTCACCAGGCGCTGGAGGACATCTTTGGCGAGAAGGGCCGCAACATCCGCACGTACCAGGCCGAGGACGGATCAGGAGTTGGTTCGGCCATCATTGCTGCCATGACCAAGGCGCGCAAGGAGGCTGGCAAGTATGTCGAGGTGTAAGGTAGTGAAGGTAGCCAGTGTTGTCGAGTGTGTTTGTATCAATCCCATGATTCTTTTCTCGCAGTGATGTCTCTGTGTTGTGTGCATGGAATGTGGGTCGTCCATGTCTTTGCATGGTGTCTGATGATGAATGATTGGTGGATTGCAGATGTGAGGTGTTAGCGTGATATGAGCTGGGCGGTAGGATGGTCCAGCCTGGTTCGCATCTTATATGATCGATAGTCCTCACTCAGCAGTAAGCGATCTGTAGTGGCATGATCGGCAACCGCAATGTTGAGAAAGCAAGCGCAAGCCGCTGACCGGTTGATCCGAAATGAGGATTCTCAAAGTTCTTCTGAAAAGTGGTCGGTGCGCGCGCGTGCTGTCGCAAAATATACCGACAGAGTGAGACGCGCGGAGAAGATTGCCGATCAACGTACGGCCGGCAATGTTGGGCCAATGCGGAGAAGTCACCGGTTGGACTAAAAGAAATTCTCGCTCCGGCTCTCACACTCACACTCAAGCTCGTGTCTCTGGATGGTGATCAGGTGACGGCTCACTCTTAACCTACTCGGCCATTTCCGCGTCTGAAGCGGTCAACGCTCTCTCATCTGGATCGACTCGAACGAATGTCGGTGTATGGCTTTGCTCGACTTCATGTCTGTGGAACCCGCTGTAAGCGCGAACCTACTTGAATTGACTCAATCGGCGGTAGGAACTACAGTACACGTGTAGTAGAACAGGGCTCAACCACAACCAGAGAGACCAACTTGGCGTGGCCTCCAAGCAAAGGCACACGCAAGATGCCAATTACGCCGGCCAGCGATGCCCGGCAATCTCTTGATGTGGTCGGCATTCTAAATCCCTTTTTGCCGCTCCGCGTGTGACGAGCAAATAAAGAGAGTGGAAAATCACAGAGGAACAGAGTGACACAGAGGTGCAGCAAACTCAAACACACACACAGGCACAGACCCTGTCTTGGAAGAAACGAGCGAAATTGACAGATGACCGGTGCCTGCCTGCTTACTAGTTAGTTAGCCTCTTGCTCAGTCTCCCCGCGTTGGGTTTGGGCGGTGGGTCATTCTCGAGAAGCGGTCGTGGTTCCTCCTCTCGGTCCCTCCGCTCAGCCACACAGGCACACACACAGGCCATTCCCCGCTCCGGCTGAGCACAAAGTACGCCTCTGTCTCCCTCTCTCTCTCAGTCAGATTCTATATAAACCTCTTCTCCGTTCGGAAATCTCATCCCCTCCCATAATCTCTTCTCTAGAACAGTATCAATTATCTTTCAAAATGTAAGTTGGTCCTCTCCACGGTGCAGACAACCAGTAGCTTCGCCGGGTGCTGGCTGCCTCTCCTACTCGTCATCATCTTCTCTGTCGCCAGCAGTAATGGTAAACTGACACTCTTCTCCTCCTCTCAAATCGACACAGGCCCACCACTCACTTCAAGCTCAACTCTGGCGCCTCCATCCCCTCTGTCGGTCTCGGTACCTGGCAGTCTCCCAAGGGTGAGGTTCGTGATGCTGTCTGCCACGCCCTCAAGTCTGGCTACCGCCACATTGGTAAGTTTCTTCGCAGAGACTCAATCGCTTTCCTTTCTAATAGCTCATTCGATGTGCTGACATCTCTCTTTCCATTTCTACTCGCTAATAGACTGCGCTTGGGGATACCAGAACGAGGACGAGGTTGGAGAGGGTATCAAGCTCTCCGGCGTTCCCCGTGAGGAGATCTGGATCACCTCCAAGCTCTTCGAGTTCCACCACAACCACGTCCGTCAGGCCGTCCAGGACACCCTCGACAAGCTCGATGTAAAGTATCTCGACCTCTACCTCATGCACTGGAACATCGCTTTCGTCCCCGAGGATGTCCCCGCCGGTCAGCTCCCCCGCAACTCTAAAAAGGACCCCGCCACCGGCAAGCACCTCCTCGACCTCGAGACCACCGAGAACTTTGTCAAGGTTTGGGCCGAGCTCGAGAAGCTCGTCGACGAGGGTATCGTCAAGAACATTGGTATCTCCAACTTCTCCATTCGCCGCACCAAGGAGCTCCTCAAGTCGTGCCGCATCAAGCCCGTCGTCAACCAGGTCGAGCTCTCCTTCACCTTCCCCCAGCCCGAGCTCGTCGGCTGGTTGAAGAAGCAGGACATCCTGCCCCAGGCTTACTCGCCTCTCGGCTCCACCGGTGCCAGCCAGGCTTCCCTCGAGGTCGTCGACAACATCGCCAAGAAGCACGGCGTTCAGGGTGCCAACGTCCTCATCTCGTGGCAGGTCGCTCGTGGCTGCAACCCTCTCCCCAAGTCGGTCACCCCCGCCCGTATCGAGAACAACATCAAGCTCATCGACCTCTCCGCCGAGGAGCTCGACCAGCTCGAAAAGGGTGCCCTCGCACAGACCCCCAAGAAGGTTTGCGACCAGTCCGACCTCGTCGTCCCCTCGTACGACATTTTCGAGGCTGACAACCCCACCAACAACGACAAGGTTCAGGCTCAACAGCCTTGAATTCCAGTCGACGACCACCACTACCAAAAGTCAAGATTGTAATCATGTAACCAACGCGATTTCCTCCAGGAATACTTCGGTTTTTGGGTTTTGATGCCTTTGTCTCTATCAATGTCACCCAACAATATATTCTATTATGCATATGACACACATCACGATCAAGGTACGAACGAGGTGTGAATCGTGAGTCCCATTCGTTGCGAGCACGAAGAAGAGAGGTGCAAATGATGACTATTGATACTGAGCACGCAGTAATGGCAACACCAGCATCGCCGTTGGCGGGTTCAGACGTCGTGCGTGGGACCCAATCACTGTCTCGCAAGGTCCGCAACGCATGCCAAGACAGACGCATCCAAGGACTAGAGACGACAGCGAAGGCGACGACGCACCATGCTTCCAATCATGAAGAGCCAAAAGCTGTTGCAACAATAGGCAATCGACAACCGAACTTACACCGAGAGCGAACCAAATGCTGGCTCACTTTATTGGCTTCATGTTCGCATTTCCATCAACCATAATTCCTCCAGAAGATCGGACACGGTCGGAAGCCGGGAGTCACTCTGACGAAAACAGCCGTTCGACTGGTCAGAGCACGATCGAGGAACAATGCACCGGCCAATGCCTGTTTCTGCAGCCCACCAGTAACTGCATTTCGGCGTTGCTCCCTTTTTTGACTTTCATTCGGAGTCAAAACCAAGCCAGATGGTTCGCAATAAGGTTTCATGCGTCGATCAGCACGAAAAAGGCAATGTCGTGTGACACGGAACCTCAGTTGACGTGCACGTCGCCACGCATAGATACCGCGGCAAAGCGTGGAAAACGAGGCTTGGTGGTCCTCTTTCATGGTGGCTTCGGAGCGGTGGTAAAGCGACCATCGTCAACGTCGCCGCTCACTGTACTCCAGCCGGCCTGGATCTTGTTGTTGACCCACTTTGCATTTTTTGTCAAGACGTACGTCGACATTGTAGAGACCTCTTACAGCAATTGTCCTTTCACACCCTTAAACCTCCCACTTTCTCTTGCACCATTTTTCCCACACAGTGAAAAAGAGTGTGATGCACCTTGTTGCGGGCATGACAACCTTGTTTCTCGCACATACTGCACTTTTGTAAGCCAGCACTACAATGGCCGGATATACGCACTCCATCCCGGATGCATAATGTTATCCTCGCTTCAGACTTTCCTGGCTTCATGTGACATCGGATGTTTTTCTTACATACAGTACCTCTTCCTTCTGAGAGATCATATGAAACCCTTGCCCTCTCAACTCAATGAGCTGTCTCTCTACTTAACTTACCTTGACGTCGGATGTGTGTGGCTGTTTTTTCACACGTTTTCTTTTGTTTACGGACCGCTCGAATACGTAAATCTGCATAAGTTGTGACACTTCCAAGGAGGGTTGATGGGATTTTTTTCTTCGCCGCTCTCTTCTTGGTTCAATCACATTAAACCCTCCTCTTCCCCCCATCCGTGCCTAGGGTGATACACTTCAGAATGCGGTGATACGCTCTGCAGCGGGTCCACTTTTTATTGCGGCTTGCCGCCTGCATCGACTGTCGGTAGGCCAGTGCGAAATGGATTTCGAGAGAGCAAGAGGCTTAGCAAAGTGAAAGAGCAACTTTTCTGCACTTCTCTCCGTCCTAGATTCACTTCCTCTATCTCGTCCTTCTTCTCCGTCGCCCTTCGTCATCCCTTTCCACATCTTCCCCTACACACGTTGCGAGGTGAGAACATGATGCCGCCGCAAAGTCACGCTCACGCGTGCAGCTTTGATGCACGCACCGTCCTTCAGCACCAGCACCAAATGACGATGCCCCATCTGCAAGATACTCCACCGTACACTCCACGATCCAAATCACTTGACTTGCTCCGCTCCGATGCAGTCTCCCCCGTCCCATCTCGCACCTCTCTCGACACCCTCTCGACCCTCAAAGGTCATCGAATCTCAAGCCCCATCTTTGTCAACAGCAGTATCGGCGTCAAACCCATTCCCGGCGAGCCACGACACCTTGATAGCCCAACCATCCACGAAACCGAACTCGAAGACGCCGATCAGCTCGACGTCTTCACCTCTCGCACAACCGATGCCAACCTCAACCCTATCAGCACTGCAACCGTCCACCTCCCCACCACGCTCCGCTACGTCGCAGGAGCGCGAACCATCGACATCGCACTCCAACCCAAAACGCCCAGCCGTCGTCAAAAGGACAACTTGCTCAAGAGCAAGTTCAGCATGTCCCCCGTCCAACCTTCGAAACGGTCCAAAGCTCGAAACTCGGAAGATCGTACCTACGCTACATTTTCGGTTGCAAACCGTTTAGCCGAAGGGGTGATGAGTCAAGACAATGCGCGATCGACGTTTGGAAATTGGTCGCATTCTTTGGGTATGGCTGCGAGGAAGCTGCAGAAAAGTGCACTGCCGAGGAAGGCTTCGGATGAGAGCTATCACGCCGCAGCGACCGCGACGGCGACAGCGACCGCGACGGCGACAGCGACCACGGCGATGCTCGGAGTCCATCACGAGGGGGGAAACGAGCCGATGGTGACTCCGGAGAAAGCGAAAACTTCGTTAAGAAGTGCCACGAGTTTGGCATCCATTCGGAGATTTATTACGCCTTCCAGACGGACGAGGAAGGTCTCGAGTACAAGAGGTATAGCAGGGTCGAGGAGAGGGATGCTGGTGGTCGATTATGTTGTGGTGGAAGGTTTGGGTGGGAGTGAAGAAGGGAACTGGATTGACGCGGAGGGACGGGATAGTCGCGATGGGTTGTCGCAGGTTGGTGAAGCGCTGGGGACGACTGCTCCGAACACACATCTGAAGGTGCCAAAATTGTCAGGTCGCTCTTCTAAGAGGAGTGGCAAGCAGACAGATGATGATAGCGTCGCTGCTCGTCGTCGAGGTCCACTCTCGCCTGAATTCTACGAGCCGCCACCTCAGCAGCGCATTTCAGAGGAGGATGCGGCGGAAGTGTCTACCGACGCGCTGTACGACGAACAGCGTGCGGCTGCCCCGGTGCCACCGAGCAAAGATGATCCTGAACGGTCAGCAGAGCCTGCTGAAAGTATTACAGATGCAGAGAAGGAGGCTATTCCCGGTCCCGGTCCGTCCAAGCTCAAAACCCTCCAGCTTCTCGCCAGACGTCCCTTCAACGCTTTTGGAAAGAAGATGCGAGAGATGGAAAAGTCGTGGTGGCCGTCGCGCGGCTCGCAGGATCTTCCGCGGCCATCCGTGATCGCCACTGAGGCAGAACAGGTGGAAGGCGACGCTCGAATCCGACCTACCAGACGCAGCGAAGACCTGCTAGCACGAGCATCTCCACGGGTATGCGATTCCACCGCAATGGCGCAAAAGAGCCGCAGTGTCGAGCTCGATCGCATCCAGCTTTCGTCGAAAGTGGTACCCCTGCGACCTTCTGGTGGTGTCGGCTACAAGCGACGACCTACTATGCCGGATTCTTTCTCAAAGCCGCCTGAAGAGCTTGTTCGTAGAGAAAAAATCGAGCCGCCAGCCAAGCAAACGCCGAATAGTCAGCCACGAATTTCGGATCTTCGTCATCCTTGGATGAAGCAGCTTCAACTTCCTGCTGTATCGCAGACAGCGCCTGTTGGTGCAGCCACAACGACAGACCTTGGCGCCAGGCAAATCTGGCCGACAATGGTCGAAGAAATCACCTCGCACCGCAACATCATCCCCTCGGTATCGTTGACAGCTGCCAGCGTCGCTTTAAGTCAGCCGTTCCCGGCTCTGCCCAAGAAGCAGCAGTCGCCTCGTCGTCCGCCAGCATCGTTACTCGGCCAGTCTCTGCCTATCCCTCCTCGAAGCGGACGCAGTCGAGCCAGTACCATCAGCTCTCAAAGCTCGACGACGTCTTCTCCTTCTGGTAAAGTGATTGTCTCCCGTCGGTCGTACGGCCAGCGTCTTCGGTCTCCTAGTACCAGGGAGGAGACGGGCAGTATTCGGTCCGTCGGCACGTCGATTTTGTTCACAGAGTCGCCACCGGGGTCCCCAGGGATGCGCAAGCTCATGTCGCCTTACTACGTTACTCGCTCGCCGAACGCGGTGAGAGTGAGGAGCCCGCCGACGACTGTGCTTCTGCCAAAGTACTCTCCGCGTCGAGGAGAAAAAGTGGGGACTCTGCGTAGGATGCCTTCGTCAGCGTTTACGGACGTTTCGGATGTGGGAGAAGCGCAAGAGTGGATGGATGACGACGACGAAGATGAAGAGGGCTACCACGGCTCGACTACTGCAGCTCATGAGCTGATCGCATATCGAGCCCGACGCGAAGAGGTCTTGCCGACGATCCGCCCCGGCTTCCTCGAGATGACAGAAGCAACACAGACGCTCTCCAACCTCGTCCGAACCTTCTCCGGCTCTTCAGGATCGCTCAGCATCCATTCTTCACCGTACAAGAAAACAGGCACCCCGGACCGCCACGTCGCCAGCCCCAACACCCCGCGCGGACTCTACGGCATAATGGAAGCCGACGAGCACTCGTTCGCTCGCCCTTCCCCTCCACCCCACCACCTCCCTTCACCCGTCCGCCAGCGCCTGATCAGCATCGCCAGCATCGTCTCCACCGAAGCCAACTCGAGCTTTGAAGATTCGGAGGAGCTGCAA
The DNA here is from genome assembly GCA_001748505.1 of Sporisorium iseilematis-ciliati. Classification (NCBI taxonomy): domain Eukaryota; kingdom Fungi; phylum Basidiomycota; class Ustilaginomycetes; order Ustilaginales; family Ustilaginaceae; genus Sporisorium; species Sporisorium iseilematis-ciliati. Next base: position 31,385 of record MJEU01000107.1, on the reverse strand, counting down.
AAGTTGCTCGATAGCATCATGGCCGCCGACTTGGGTGGTGGAGGAGGAGGAAGTTACGATACGAGCGGGTCGAGGGATATGGCGTTGCTGTCGCCGTTTGGGTCGCCGATGGAGTTGCGGGATGCGCGAACGGAGAGAGGGGTGGAGAAGGAGGGGAAGGAGAAGGAGGTGGTGAAGAGTGAAATGCCACCACCGCCGAAATTCTTGCTGAACGATAGACCGATTTCGCCGCCTGATTCGAGTTGGACGCATGGATGCTGTGCTTCGGTGGAGGATGGCGGTGGTGATGGTGGCGGTGATGGGAGCTGTGGTCTCTTGGAACAGTGTAAAGCTGCGTCGAGGATGAGCGTCGTTTCGTCCGTATCGCTTCGCACCAGCGCCAAGACCTGGTCCACAGGAGCAGCGTCGACGCATCACGACGATTCAGGTTATGCTTCGTTTTCTAGTTTGAATGGTTGTGGGGTTTCGCGGCCACAGCTTTAGGGTTCGTCTGGTTGTCTTATGCTTTGAGTCAATTGCTAATGGAGTCTCGGTTCTCAGTGGTCGGCTTGTGTATGTGAGAGGGTGATGTTGGGTGGTGATGATGAGTGAGGGCGTGATGATACTGAGCGTTGAGAGTGACTTGTGATGGTTCGTGAGTCTCTTCCCGAGATCTGGCGTTTTCGTTTGCGTTCGTCTACTGCGTTGTCAGCAGTCAGAACACAGATCTTCGGAGCCTGTGGACCTAGAGCGATGGCGGCTCTACCTATGTCGATGAGCGGTGGCCTCCCCTCCAAGCAGCCGACCTGCTCCGACCCTCGCTGAACACTTGACACGACCTTGCAGAACCGATCATCACCTATACAGATGCTCGTCAACATGCAGCACAAGTCACCAGTCACCCTCGCATATACCGCTTACGACTCTAAACGACGCATCCGAGGATGATCCGCTGACGCTGGTCATTCCCGAAAGCATCCGGTGGTGGTGGTGGTGGTGATGGTGACGCCAGTCGCTCGCTGAGCAAACATCTCAGAGGCGATTCGCTAAGGGCGTCACGCTGTGGCATCTTCAGTCCGAATTTTGTCGACAAAATTAGACGAAATTACGGCATTTCGAACAAATTTGTTCTCAAGCATGGCTAAATTGTGCTGATATTCATACTTCGATTAACGAGAAAAGCGCGAAGTGCCGAAAAAAACAAAATAAGCACCAAGAGCGACGGTTTTCGTGTGATTTTATGATTCGTTCTGCAGGTGAAAACCACCGCTGTAATTTCGTAAGCAAGGCGAGAGATCCGTTGCCGATTGGGCGTGCTCATCATGAGAGACAGCTTCTGGCCCACAGTCTGGCATGAGCAGTGGATCTCTGGTCGGGCAAAGCGAAGCGGAAGCTGGGATGTCCTAGTCAAAAAGCATGAAATCACCCTGAACAAGGCCCTATTTTGTGAATGGTCTTTAAAAACAGGGTCGCAAAATTCAAGATGACCCCGAAAACGTTGATCTTTCCAGTAGAATAATGGCGTCTTCGTTTTTGCTGAGGAGACACAAACGTGTTCAAATTAGTGAAAAAGACGTGTCAGCGCCAGTTTTTAAAAAGCAGCAGCCAAATGCATTCAGAGATCCGTGATTTTGCATGGCTTTTGCCGATCAAGATCTTTGCGAAAGTAGCTCCACTCCTAAAGTCAAGTCGAATTCCGTATCGCTCAAGCAGCAGCATCGTAGCGTTTATCCGAACACGAATTGCCGGGTTTGTGCAAAAGATTGATATTTTTCGGAGGGCTAAGTGGACTCTGTTCACTGTTTGTATGCAGTTGGCAGGCTCAACTCACACCTTGTCCGTGAGCATGTCACGTGTCACGTCTGGTGGAGGTAGCAGTGTTGGTCGATTCGACGTGATCCTCCTCGACATCCTAACACCATCTCAGGACCCCGCTGCGGAGGCGGCCATGCCCATCAGACCGCTAGCATCGCTTCGCAACGGACTCTCTGCAACCCGATTCATAACCGACTTCCAACTGCCCGGACGACCGTGTCACTTCCAGGGCCTGCTCACAGCTCGACCGTCCCCGGGGGACAAGGTTGTCTGGCCTGCCTTGACAAGATGGTCGTCCATCGGACCTGATGGACAAGAGACGCTGGAAGGTCTTCGCCGACCCGAGACGGCAGACCTGATCGTGCCGGTCGAGATCTCGCAGCGCAACATAGGCTACAATGCCGGCAGCAACAAGTGGGATCGCATCGAGATGCCGTTCGCGCTCTTCATCGACGCCTTCATACAGCGCAAGATACCCTGGTCGAGTGCTCAAGAGGAGCAGCCGGTGGGATACCTTGCGCAGTTCGATCTGCTGTCGAAAGTGCCTAGTTTGGCCGAAGAGGCTCCAGGTCTGCCGCACACACGTGCTGGACCAAAAGGTGCAAAAGAGCAATGGCGGAGCAACGTATGGATCGGGCCGGCTGGTACTTTTACACCTTTGCACCGTGATCCTTACGAGAACTTGTTCGCTCAGGTCGTCGGTCGAAAGCGAATCCACCTTTTCGGCCCGGAGTTGGCGCCGTATCTGTACATCAACAAGAGCGGGGTCCAGCGAAACACTTCCGCCATCGCATCGGAACAAGAGCTCTTGGCTCCATCTGCAGAGCGGCCACTGCTCTCCGGTGCTCTCGCTTCCAAAAGTGCATTTGTCGCCGAGCTAGACGCCGGCGACGTGCTCTACATCCCTCAAGGCTGGTACCATTGCGTCCAGAGTCTCAGTACGAGTGCGAGCGTCAATTTCTGGTATCTGTAAATCTAGGAGGAGGCCTCTCATTCGCAAGACAAACAAAAGAGCTTGTTCACAGTCGCAAATAAAGGCGTTTTGGTGATTGTGTGAAGTTCTGACTCAACGCGGACACCTCTCAGGTCTGTGAGGGTCGACACAGTGGTTGGGATTGAAGAGCGATCCTGCCACCCTTCGAACCATTGCTTTCAAGCGATCCTCAACGGAACGCTCGCGGCCACGAGCAGCAATGCCACGACATCCAGTGCGGCAGTAGACCGACTCCTAGCCCGCGCCAGCAGCAGCCTGGTGCGACCGACGGAGGAACAGTTGAATCGCCTAACCGAGGCAGAAGCGGACGCCGACTTTTAGTCGGTATCCAGCCCTCCCGACCCTCACCCCTTCCCTCAGATCAGCTCGCGCGAGACGATCACCCCTTCAACCCTCAGTGGCCAGTCCCCACTTCGCTCGTCGAGCAGGACTGCGAGTCGTTCCACGATACGGAACACGTATCACTCCTTGCCAAGGAGTGCGCCTCATCCCACGTTACGGGTTGCGAGTTGTTTCATGTTACGAGACATGCCTCAGCCCATGTCACGGGTTGCGAGTTGTTTCACGTCAAGAGACACGGCTCACTCCACGACGAGGAGTGCGTCCCATCCACGTTATAGGATGCGTTCTAGCCCATGACACGGGCTTCACACTCTTGCGTGGTCCACATCACAGACTCAGTGGCCTCATCACCGAGGATCGGAAGTCTTGGCCTCTGAAGATCGGTTTTGCCCTGGAGGCAGATTTGGTCCCGCATAATCCCCGATCTCCCCAGCGAGCGAGACTCCTACAGTCTTCAATCTCAATCCACAGTGTCGAGTCTCACGGAAAGCAAGGGTTGTCCGAGTGGAATCAGAACTTCACATACGAGCAGTCCGGTGCGATGCACCAAAGTGCCGAAAAGTTGTCAGCGTGGGTGAAATGCACATCTTCCTGGCCGAAAAAGCCGTGTGACTTCAGAGTGAAGGGTGGGCAAATCGGCGTGCAGAGTGGGTCGAAATGAACTGTCATGCATGCAGTTGACGTGAGAAACCCACATGTCGGAAGGCGGCTCGTGCTTTCATGTTGGTTTGCATTGCCGAGATTGGCCGTAAGCCGTTGAGAAGAAGGACAGAACTGCTACGCAGAAAACACAGACAGGCGTCATCGTGATGGAAAAGATGCACGTTGATTACCGAAGAATCCCTATTAATACAAGATGAAGAAGGCAGAAGAGCATAACGGTGACAGGAAACCGCCGAGGATAACGTCAACGGCAGATTATTAGATGGTATAGCATGAGAGAAAGGTCTTTTTACATCATCCAGTCCCAGATACGTTGAAGGGTGGAGCGAGTCTGCTGGGATTCCTTGATCTTCTCAGCCTCCTCGTTCTCGTCAATCTGCCTGCGACCAGTGTCAAAGTCCATCTCCGAAAGGCTGACGAACTTGGTCTTGTGGTAGAACTTCCAACCGAGCCACATGACGACGAACATGGGAATGCAGATGTAGGTGGTGACAAAGCTGCTGGTGCTCCACTGACCGTTGATGAAGACGGTGAAACCGGCAAAGAGAAGGACGAAGGAAAGAAAGAAGATACCAAAGTAGGTGAGGTACGGCTGGAAAGGAGCCTTGTAAGGAAGCGTGCTTCGGGGAATACCGTGATACTTGAGGCCGTGGTAGAAGCGGGCGTACGTCGAAAGAATGATTACCCAAGCAATGATAATCGAGATTGCACTGATGTCGTAGAGATACTCGAAGGCTTGCTCAGCACCGCCGGCTCCGCAAGACATGTAGGCGAGGGGAGCGAAGAGCGAGGTGACGGCGAGCGACCAGATGGGAAGGCCAGACTTGGTGCATTTGCGCAGGAACGCAGGGGCCTTGTGCTCGAGCGCGAGCGCGTAAACAGTCCTGGACGATGCGTAGAGGTCCGAGTTCGCTGCGGACCATGTCGTAACCAGCAAAACCGCGTTTGTGAGGTCTGGTAGTACTTTGATGCCTGCGTTGCTGATGGCCAAGACGAAGGGAGAGGCGCTAGCATCGCTGCCTCCGTTGAGCAGACGGGGATCGTTGTAGGGAACGACGAGACCGACCATGAAGATACCTAGAACATAGAAGAGGAGGATACGCCAGAATACACGCTTGATGGCCTTGGGGACGTTCTTGCGAGGGTTCTCGGCCTCTCCGACAGCAACACCGATGATCTCAGTTCCGGCAAACGAGAAAGCGGATTGCACGAATACGTTCCAGAAGGCGAGGAACCGACCAAGAGCACCGCTGATGCCTCCCGTGGGCTTGCCAGTGACAGGGTCGGGGCTCCAGAAGAGCTGGGCCATGGGACCAGGGTCCTTCCAGTAGCGAAAGCCGATGCGGTCGCCACGAGGTCCTCCGCCAAGGTCGATGACGAGGGAGGTGATGATGAGGACAATGATGGCGACGACCTTGATCAAGCAGAACCAGAACTCGGTCTCACCGTAGTACTTGACGCCAAGGAAGTTGACACCGACGACAAGGACAATGAGGATCGAGATCCAGGCGGCCGGGTTGATGTCAGCGGTGGTACCCCAGTACTGCATGAGAATGGCAGTTGCGGAGATCTCGGTAGGAATCGTGATGCCGTAAGAATACCAGTATGTCCACCCAAGAGCGAAGCCGAGACTGGGGTCGAGGAAACGAGTTGCGTGGTGAGTGAAGCCGCCTGGAACGGCGAGGAGGGTGCTGACCTCACCAAGGGCAACCATCATCGAGTATACGACGATTCCCATGATCATGTATGCAATGAGGGTGCTGACAGGGCCTGCGTTGGAAAGAGAACCGCCGAGACCAACAAAGAGACCAGTGCCGATAGTACCACCGAGCGCAATCATGGAGAGATGCCTTTGCTTGAGGTTTCGCTGGACTGTGCCATCCGGAGAGTGTTCATCCATACCGAGCTGGCCGAGTGCTGCGACATTTTCGTCTGAGTAGCCTTTCTCGACGTTGTCGGCAGAAGGGAGAGAGCTCTTCTCCATGTCGGGAGAGAGAGGGCTGATAGCCTGGGCATCCGTAGAAGACATGGTGGGATATCGAGTCCACTAACCACCTCGAGTGGAAAGATGAGCGCGAAGGCGGGGGCGAGTTGGAAGATGGGTGTTGGAGGGAGAGAAGGAAAGACGGAGAAATGCCGAGAGATGAGAAGTGTATATGTAGATGATTGGTCGAGGAAGAAAGTGGAAGGAGCCAATCGTTGACGGTTTAGCAAAAGTTTGCGCAGAAGCAATGCAAATTTTGACAGGTCCAAACTGATACGAGCCGCTCTTGATTTTTTTTACGTTCTTGTTTTGACCCACGGCACAATTCATCCGCCACCCTGTGTCCAAGTCCGCGATTGCAATTCCAAACGAGGCCGTCGGGCTTCTCTCTGTGTTGATCAAGAACATGACTCTGTGACTCATGACACAAGCGCAGAGTGTTACAGACCAGTGTGACAGACAATACGCTGATGTGACGTCCTGATCAAAGTGGAGTGGCCATTGTCAAAGCGGCGGGGGCAAAGGGCAACTGCAAGACTGCACATCTGCCACGAGCGAAACGCCGAAACCTAGTCATGAAAAAATAAGGTTGTGATGCGAATCTCTCTTCTCTTTCCTCTTTGTCTTGGGACCGCCTGCCGCCCTTTGTCATGAAGGACGATCAAGCCATTGTGATGATGCAGAGTTTTCATTGGCCATTGATAAGCCGACGGGGGCCGCAAGTGGGTTTGATCCCATTTAATTCCAGGAGATCACAGCGTCAAGGTTGTCCAATGTGACGATCCAGAATGAGTTGCGAGGTCGTCTGACCGAATGCAATTTACAGTCGCAACAGCCGAAGGAAACCAAAAAGTGGGCGCGTGATTGGACGCATGCTCGCTTGGACGCTGACTCGAGGCTTCGAATCTTGCTTGCGAGTCTAGCGAATCACAAAAGTTCGGTCGAGCCGACGAGTTTTCAGATGCGTCTTTGTGTCCTCTAACGATGTCATGGCCCAAAAGCAGTTTTACCGCGGTAAGAACAGGAATTTTTTTTAGCGAAGCCGCAGGTTGACCGCTGTCCAAGAATGAAAAAATAGAAAAATTGTCCCAGAAAATTCACCGAAGCCGTTCTATCCGACCGCAAAACCGAGAAAATCGATCCTCTAAATTCTCCGAGTCAGTGCCGGTGGGTGATGAAGTTTTTCAAGGCGCGGCCCTTGCCCTTGATCGTCGTTCGACTGAATCAGTTTCGAATTCGTGTCCTCCAAGTGGCTTGCATATCCTTGCTTTGTCGAGATGTCGACTGCGCTGCCCTGCCATCCTGTCCAGATCTCTCTTTCAGCTCGCTCTTTCCCTCCGCGATGCAAATGTTTCAGGAACGAGCCTTGCCGGCAGACGCGGCAGCACTTGCATGTCCTTCCACATCTGATAGCAGCGGAGATTGCCATGTGCGAGTTAGAGTATGCCAAGACGTCCTGCGTAGCCTCTTCGGCGTATGGGGCCGGATCAGAATCACTCAAGCTGTTGTAGCTTCTCCAGCGGGGCCCACGCGTCTTATGTCAGTATTATGTAATACAGATTTTCCGCTCCACTTTTTGGTGGTTCGGACCCTGCAGCCGCTTTGTCTTCGCGACGTTGATCTGCTCAGCCCTGCTCTCACTCACCACCTTCTCTCACCTGTGGTCAACCAACGAAGCGCAGCTCCCAATCGCTGGCGCTGCGACATACAGCTCAGAATGGCGGGCAGCTCCAGGGACAAGCCGTCAAACCCATCCACAAGGCCTCGTGCTTTTGACGACTCGGACGAAGAGGATGCCATCCACCACGAGGAGATCATCTCGTTCGGCCGCGATGGTGCTAGAGGCAGCAAAGCACCGCCCAAGCCTGCTGCTCCACGCGTCATCCCTGTCGCATCCAACCTCGACTGGAGACAGGATCGGAAGCAGCGACTAGGCATGGCCTCCAATCTTCAGTCACTGGGTCCTCTTGTGTCGATGCGCCGTGCCGATTCAACCGCCGTGCCAACGTCCGCATCCGCATCCGCTACCTCTGCAAACGGCAACGCCGATGCTGATGCCATCAACACGGAAGCGCAAAAGAGCGGTCTCGAGATTCGAAAGTCGAGGCCACGATCAGAGGACACGCAGCAAAATGGTTCGGATCACCCTGCTCAGTCAGACGCTGCCGACGGATCGGCTGTCCCGACTACCACTTCAGACGAGGCAGGCACAGACCAAGAAGCACTCAAAGCTCTCTTAGCAGGCCAAGGTATCGGAAGCACCGATACAGGCGAACCACTGATCATCCACCAAGACGAATCTGAACTGCTCCAACACGACATTGACTCACGACCCGAAGCACCCACGCTCGATGACTACGCAGCCACACCCATCGACCAATTCGGCATGGCGCTTCTGCGCGGGATGGGATGGAAAGAAGGTATGGGTGTCGGAAAAGGAGGAAAGGGACCGCAGCAGGCTGCCGAACCCAAAAAGCGCGCAGCTTTGCTCGGTCTAGGCGCAAGGGAAAGACCAGCTGGTTCTTCGAGTTCGCCCATCCCTTCGTCGTCTTCGCGCAACTATCGTCCGAAAGACAAGCGCGACTACAAATACGTGCCTGTGTCCAAGAACGAAAGCAGAGAAGCTTCGAATGGACGCTCTGGGTCATCCGATCATCGAACACGCGAGGACAGTCGCTCTGAACACCGCTCTGGCGATGCATCATCTTCCCGCGACCATCGTAGGCGAGACAAAGACGATCGTGATTCGAGCTACTCACGCTCATCATATCGGCATCGCTCCAAGAGTCCTCCGAGGAGTCGAGATGACGATCGAGATCGGTACCGCGACCGCGACCGGCGCAGAGATGACAGAGACAGCGAAAGACGTTCTTCTCATCACACCTCATCCAGGTCGGATCGCGATCGAAGGTCTGACCGTGATCGGGACGATCGGCGGAGTAGAGATCATCGACGCTGACCATAGACATTGTATCGCATTCGGACTCTGTTCATCTATCATTTTGTACGATAATTTGGAGCATGCAACCGTGTATACAGTACACAGTCATCCATTTGAAAAAGCAGCACAAGCATCGCGACTGGGCGTGACGCGCGATACGCTCCAGAATTGCCGGTCCGTGGTTGCGGGGTCCAATTGTTCAATTTGATTGCCGTGTTCTTCTTGATCCATGCACAGTGCACGCACAAGTAACACGTCCAAGGGTTTCTTATCTCCCCCGCCTACCACCCCATCACCCTCGACACAATGATCGACACCTTCGCCCTCGGCCCCCTCGGCGACAGTCTAGACTACTGGTCACGATCGCCACTGCATCCGACCTTCCTACCCTTCGGTGCGATAGCCCTGATTCACGCAGCACGAGTCAGCCATGCAACACGTCAAGTCGCAGGCAGTCACAGGTATCGTTTAACGGTATGGCAGGGGTTTTTGTTGAATCAGATTCTGATGTTCGGAGGTGTGGTGATCAGCGGGATGATGTTGGGGATGCCATCGCCGTTGTTGACGGCGTGGCCGGTGGTGGTGTTGTACGGAGGGATGCATGTTTTGTTGGATCTGACGCCGGTGGGGAAGGTGCTGCTGGGGTTGCAGGATGCGGGATTCGTTGGAACATTGTGAGTCGGACAAAGTGATCGGGATGGGGTGTTGCGGTGTTCTGACAGTCTCTTGCCTTCCTTTGGACATTGATGCGGCTAGAATGGACCTCTCCTTCGCACTTCTAGACGGCGTCCTTCGAGCAGAGGGTATCATCGATCTTGGTGTCGAACCTGTGAGTCTTCCCATTCCGCAATTTGTCCTTTTCTCCAGCACTCTTCAATCTGACCAGCTCTCTCTTTGGCTCACAGGTCCGACAACACCCCTCCCTCCCGGTCTCAAACTCGCTCTTCGCCGCGCTCCTCAACTCCGCCATCATCGGTGGCGGTGTACCCCTCCTCATCGACATGTTCAAGCTCGATTCTCCCACCGGTGAATGGGGGCTCCGCACTCCAGCGTGGGTCAAACATCCACTCAACGGTACCAACGACGCACTCAGCGCGACACTGCTCGCATTCGTCTATTTGACACTCACCGCCGCAGAATCTGCGCAGTTCCCGCTCGTCAAAGGCTTCGTCGAGAGTGCAGGACTCGACAAGCTGAACAATAGAGACATTCGCACCTTCTGCTCGCTCCTGCTGGGCTCGATTTTGCTCGCCGAAAAGGCGACTGTTCTGTCCTTGGCCGCGAGCGCAACAAAGGCTGCTGCACCACAATCTCGCACTGTCACCGCAGAGAAGTCAAACAGCCGCAACACCTCAAACGGCAGCGCCAAGACTCGCAAACAGGCATCACGCAAACAGCAATGAGTCGAAGTCACAATGCACCTCCGTTTGTTCTTCTTTCATTGCGCCGCTTCGCAACATCAAAACGAAATAGATCGATGAACCGCTACCAAATGCGTGACCGGACCATATTATACCGACTGACCTCCATCAACGAGCTTTCCTTTTTGTTCTTCACCTGCCCTCCATCCTTCTTCTCTTTGACCACTGGCGCAACATGCGTGCCATCCAGCTTGATCAAAATCGCATCGTCGTCCGGTTTATCAATGAACCGGCCCAGCGACTTATCGTAGCTACGTTCGTCCTTGTTGGTCCCGATCGGCGCTCTGTCTTTGGAATTGAGGTTTTCTTCATTCTCACGCTCGTGCATCGTAGCATAGCGGTGGGAAGCGAAACTGACGAGGTTCGTACCGAGAAGGAGCTTGATAGCGACGAGGAACGCCCATGCGATGACGAGGGTCAACGCCCATGCCGAACCTCGAACGAAGAGGTCGAGAGCGCGCACCCAGTCGTTGTCGATATCGCTGGCACCGAGCTTGCGCGCGACGACGCCGATCCAGCCCGTTTCCGAGATACGCGGGTTGACGGGCGCGATGCATTCGTCGATGTGACTCGTGTCGCCGATCATGCCGATGATCTGCAGAATGAGACGCACGAGCAAGCACGCCAACGGTAGCGCGGCGAAGCCGAGACGACGGCTGATGATGGGGCTCTGGTCGACAAAGGTGTGCTTGCGACTGCTTTCTTTCGTCGACGGTCCTCCTACAACCAGGTCGCGGCAGAGCACGTCCATGAATCGACCGTACACAGCAGGTCGGATATGGTTGAACTTGGTAATGAAAGCATGCTTGAGCCAATCGACGATGCACTCGCTTGCCAACACGATGCAGACAGGTGTCAGCACCGTCTCGAGCAGACTGAGACTTGGAAACACGGTGAAACTCGCAGGTAACGGGCTCGCGGACGGCTCGAGCGATCCACCCGATAGCTCGATGAGGTTACGAAGACCAATAGCCGACAGCATAAAGGTGAGCTGGAAGCGCTCGACAATGTCGGCGCACGTCATTTGGAAGACGTTCTCCTTTTCGAACTTCTTGAAGACGCTCGACTTGATCTCTACGAACTGGTTCGAGAGCAAAAGAGTGAGGAGCGCATTGTCGTAGCTGTTGATGGCGACGTTGAGCGTTACCAGCTGGTAGAAGAGGACCAACGTATGTGCAAGCACATAGCATAGACTGAGACAAAAGAATCCAATAGGTCGAAGGTACGGCTGCTTGCCATTCTTACGACGTGCCAATGTGCTCCGAGAGAAAAGCGAGTCGAGCAGATCCTGACCGAAACTGCAGCAGAGACGATCCGCAATCTCGAGCACGTTGAAGATGACGGAGAGCTTGACGACGTCCTGACCTCTGACGGAGTGGTACATCTTACTAGCGTCGGTGATGCGTGAAAGAATGACGCAGCTGAGGACGATAAGTAGCATCTTGAGAATGTCGCACTTGTGCGATGAATGGAGATATCGTTTCTGACCTCCAAGGATCCACCTGGCGCTGTTGCCGAGCCAGGTCCACATGGCGACACCAAAGCGGAGAGGCAGGATGGTGAATGTGTACAGGAACGAGTCGAGGCAAACGACGAAGCCAAACATGATGATCTTTTCCATCCAGAAGGGGATGGAGATGAAGTTGGTGACCCTTTCCCATTTCATCTCTTGGGTTGCATCAAAGTCCGTTGCGAGGACTTCTTCTTTGAGGTAGTCCCAGAGGCTGAACGGAGTGGTGTCCTGGCGATGCGGGGCTGCGGCAACATCTGCACTCGAGTGGACAGCTTTGTTTGCTTGCAATTGATCAGCGGGGACTTCCTGCTCTTGTTTTGTCGTCTGGTTCGATATTGTGTCCTCGTGCAATGTTGCGAGACTTAGCCGCGGTGTCATGTAAGCTTCTAATGGCTCGTACGATTCGTGGTCGACGATCTGAGGTGATGGCGCCAGGTCTTGGTGCGAGCGTCGTTGTCTGAGACCATCCGAGTGAATCTGACCAGACCTTGATGCGGGCGAGGATGCCTGCAGATTGAGTCCGAAGAGCGGCGAAGACCTCGCGCGGGGCGAGTGGGGTGGTCGAGCGGCTCTTTCGCTCGCAGTGCCATTCACACGTAAATCCGGAGTCTTTCCGTTAGGTGTTCTTGGGTCAACTCCAGAGCCCTTTGGTGTCGCGAAAGCTTCATTTTTGATCGCGAAAGTCGGTCCATCTTCGAAAGAGTCTGGAGGCTCCTGCTTGACTGTGATTGACTTGGCGTCAGGGATGTCAGTGTCCTTGGTGCTGTGGTTGGCATCTCCTCCCGAGTCGTAGTCGTAGCGCAATCCATTCGCTCTGCCTCGTGCATTCACGCTGTCGACTGCTTCAGCGAGGTGCGGCTGATAGTAGGAGTCGGGCGGAGGTGATTGACGTTCGGTGTCGAAGAGCGAGCTAGGTGGGCTGGCAGATGCGGGGTCCCTCTCTGTGGGCGAGACGGTGCCGAGCTCCTCGGAGGAGGGTGAAGATGCAAAGGATGATAGTCCGGATAAAAGAAGAGCGCGACGACTCTTGCGGTATTGTTGAGTCGCCTCTCGGTATGCGCGCCGATGCAGCCTGAGGTCTTCGGCATCGGCATCGTCAGAAAAGTCAGAGGCGGAATCTTCATATGCGGGACCCTCGTAGACGATGTTTCCATGCTCGTCCATGAGGATGCTGTCTTCTTCGTCCTCCCAGACATCTTCGTCGTCTTCTATTGGTGCTGCGGGATCGCTTTTGCTATTGCGTTGTTGAAAGTCTGCAGGCTCTACTGTCGACTCTCGAGAGTGTGAGACTGGGAGATGGTCGTCACCGGCTCCGAGTGAGCTGTCGCTATCTGCATGTTGTATTGATGATGTCGTCTCTGTATGCTCTTGCAAGTCGTTCGCATCGAGTGAAGGATTGGCTGTGGCGTTTGACGGTTCTGAGAGTAGCAAGCTTCCATCCAAACTTGTTAGCTCTTCTCTGCGTAATGTTTCTTGGCTGAGTCGATTTTGACGATTCGAATCGGGACTGTCGCGTTTCGAGGCAGTATCTGCAGAGTCGTCGGAAGCAGGCAGCTGAATGCCGCTTGGATCGTCGGCCTTCATCCGAGTTGAGTCATGTGCGTGTGAATATGTGAGATGGTAGAGGTAATGGTTGTCAACGTGACTCTCAGGAAAGAGGAAAGAGGACCCTTATGTGACGTGTGACTTTGTGGAGTAAACCAAGCCAATTTGCACGGAAGTCGGATCATTGCCGAGCGGTTATCTTGGAAAGAGAACCTTCTCAAATTTCAAGTCAAGAAGATAGTGTGACAGTCTTCTGATAAGGCGTTTCACTGCAGCTCAGCATCCGAGCACTTCGTTCCTCATCCTCCATTCCCCTTCACAATCATCGGCCGGCCCGGTCTCAAGCGCTCAGCAATGGAACCGGGAACAGCGTCTCACGAGGACGAAGATCAGCGTCTCGAAAGGCTGCACTTTGCTAGTGTGCTCAAAGCCTTTGACGACTACCTGCCATACTGCTTATCAGCCAACGATGCACGTCGTCGATCCTACTTTTCGCTTCCAAGAGCGCATCAGCAGCTTCTCGCAGAGATCGGCCAACCATTATCGTTACCGGAGCTGCCGAATGGATCATCGCAGGTGACACAGTCACGCGGATTCAAGTCGAGGTTGGAGGAAATTGATGACCGAATACGCCGAAACGCCGACCTGCTTTCGCTGATTGCGGACGAGTCGCGAGGCTTTCTCGGCCCAGAAGCGCTTGCAGAGGAAGAGGAACCGACAACTGAAGACTCGCAAGCCGGTAACGAAGCAACACGCGGTGTCAACAGCAGCAGTAACAGCAGTAGTAACGGATCCAATCCAAAAGGCGGTCGCAAGCGTAGAAAGATTTCAGGTCACGAGATTGACAAGATCCAAAGCACACTCAAGCAGTTCGTAAGAGATTGGAGTCGAGAAGGCGAGCCGGAACGATCCGCTGTCTACGGTCCCTTGATGGATGCCGTCGCCGAACGATACGGCCAGATCCCATTTCAAGATCGTGGGCATGTTCGCATCCTCGTACCCGGCGCAGGGCTGGGTCGACTCGCATGGGAATATGCAGCTCAAGGGTATTCGTGCCAAGGCAACGAGTTTAGCTTTTACATGCTGCTCGCGTCGCACTACATTCTCAACAAGTCATCCCAAGTGGATGAAAACGTCATTTACCCATTCGTCCACTCGTCGAGCAACTGGAGAACTGCCGACGACATGCTGCGTCCCATACGCATCCCTGATGTCTTGCCCTCTTCGCTCCCACAGACGAGCGACTTCTCCATGGTCGCAGGAGAGTTTTGCGAGGTCTACTCGAAACCGGACGAGAAGCGAGCTTGGCATGTGGTAGCTACCTGCTTTTTCATCGATACCGCCAAAAACGTGTTGCGATATCTCGAAACCTTGAACCACTTGTTGCCCGTAGGCGGACACTGGATCAACGCTGGTCCGCTGCTGTGGCATTTCGAGAACTCGGGCAACTCGAGAGGCGGATCCGGCGACAGCCTGAGCATCGAACTTACCCTCGATGAGCTGGTCCAACTCTTACCAAAAATGGGTTTCGAGCTCGAGGTGAGTCCGGCGCAGCGAAACCAGCAACTCCACCTGACCTGCAGCAAAGACACTAACTTTCTCTCTCTCTTCCTTCCGTCTGTTCCTCTGATGCCGGCAGGAACGTCGCGAGCTTGCACCCACACCCTACACGGGCATGCTCAACGGTATGCTCCAGTATCACTATCATCCCGAATTCTTTGTATGTCGCAAAGTGCGGGATATCGAAGCTGCACCGGCTGTATAGCAATGTAGATGTGAAGCAAATGAGTTTTTTGCATTTTCATTTCAGATGCTCGTCGTCATGGTATTGAGTACACGATTGGCTTAGACGTGAGCCTTGGCGTCGGTCTGGGCAGCCTTGAAGCGCTCCTCGGCCTCCTTGAAGTTGATGACCGACCAGATGTTCTTGAAGTAGTCTGTGCGAAGAGAAACCAAAGAGAAAGAGCAATTGTTTGTTAGTCATAACGAAGCTCAAAAGAAGGCTCGCGATCAAGCTCTCAGTCAGCTACGTACCAGCCTTGACGTTCTTGTACTGGAGGTAGAAAGCGTGCTCCCAAGCGTCGACACCGATGATGGGGTGGTGCGAGATCAGAGGGTCCTGGTCCTTGGTGGTGACCACCTCAAGCTTGGAGTTCTTGGGGTTGAATCCGAGCCATCCCCAACCGGAGCCCTGGATGGTGGCAATGGTAGCGTTGAACGACGACTTGAGGTTGTCGAGCGATCCAAAGTCACGCTCGATGGCCTGCTTCAAGGGACCGTCCTGGAGCTGTCCACCGCCCTGGCTGGAGGGGGCCAAGTTCTTCCAGAAGAGCGAGTGGTTGATGTGTCCACCACCGTTGAACTTGATGGCGCTCTGCAGCTCGATCTGCTTGCGAACGTCATTGCCCGAGATGGCCGAGTGGTACGCCTTGGTGGCGTTGTTGAGGTTGGTGACGTAGAGCTGGTGGTGCTTGGTGTGGTGGATGGTCATGATCTCCTCCGAGATGGCGGGCTCGAGCGCATTGTAAGCGTAAGGGAGCTGGGGGAGAGTGTACTCGGACATGCTGGGCAGAAGTCAAAGATGTGTGTGGTGTGGTGTGGATTAGTACGCGCTTGGTGTTGGTTGTTGATGATGGAGGTTGGGAGCGAGGAGAGACCAAGGTCTATATATTCAGAGAGCGCTGCGAACGAGCCAACGCGGAAGAAAGCTTTTTCTTGTGAGAATCGAGTCTTGTTTTGCGCTGCGCAGTTCAAGCAAGTATCTCCGGCTCACGAGTGCGTGATTTCGGGCAAAGAGCACTTGATCAGCGGTCACTTCGGCTGATTCGGCTTTTCCGCGCTGCGAACAGAGACAGAAATTCTTGCGCCTTCCAAGCGGCTCGATCGTCAAAAGAGAGCGCGCGCTTGTGTTGCGCCATTCGTCAGCGTTCGACTGGCCCGTGCTCACCATTCCAAGCAGGCGATATGCAATATATGTGCAATGCAAAGACAAGCCAACATCTAAGCATTGATAGTGTAGGGGTATCATGAGTCGTTGCCACTCATCGCTTCTATGAAGTGATTAACCGATTCGACTCGACCGGGGTTCGAGTCCCCGTCAATGCATTTCTTTTTGCTTTTTTTCCCCCTCGCCCGTGTCCTCTCGTGCGGCCTCTTCTTTTGCGAACCGTGCTTCAATGTTTCAAGGTCTCTTCTTTTTGCTTGATTGCAATGGTGAGGTCGATACATTGTGGTCGGCGGTGGCTTTTTTCTGCGGTTTCGGGGCGAAGAAAGCCTCACAGGAATAGGGGCAAGATTGCGTTGCGGAAGGGACGTGCGAAGAATCGCTCTTTTTCCTCCACTCTTACTCTTTTTGGCTCAGCCTCGACCATCCCAATTTCTGGTGCCGTCACTCGGCATTGTTTGCCAAGCTGCTTGTCGACCCTTCGAAAGGCTAGCATCCTCTAGCTCTGTCTTGGCGACATTCCGATCCTTCCCCACACGCACTCTTTCTGCGGGTGGAATTCGAATATCCTGTGAGGTGGTGCGACAAGGCCTACCGCCATCGTCACCTTTTGCTCAGCGTTGAAGTTGTGTATGCCTGATGTCCAGAGCAACGGTGGGCAGAGTGCATTGGAACTCAGCGCGATTTTGGCCCGGCACTAAAAATAGGCGAATAAATATTCCTGAGCTGCTTCTCGCTCAGCTTATCAGTCCGTCCTACTTGCCTTGCTCGTCATTCACCATCACCTTCATCCAACCACCCCCTTTAGAAGCCCTCCTCATCGCAGAATCATCGCACGTGCCACAACTTTGGCAGCGTCTAGATCCTGCCCACGATGAGGCACACGCTCCTCCTCCCCACCGCCCAGTACCTCGAACACGGTCAAAGCGGAGCACCCATCGTAGGCCTCATCAAAGTCACTGCTTCGTCCATTCTCGAGGTCGTTATCCTCTCCTCGGTCGGATACATACTTGCACGTCGGGGGATCATCGATAAACGAACACAGACCAAGATGAACAAGCTCAACGTCTCCTTCTTCACCCCCGCCCTGCTCTTCTCCAAAGTAGCATTTACGCTCAACCCCGCTCGATTGGCGGAACTCATCATCGTACCGCTGGGATTCGTCATCGTTACCGTGGTATCGACGCTGAGCGCACTGGTACTGTCATGGACGGCGGGCCTTTCGTCGGCACAGCGCAACTTTGCGATTGCCTGTGCGATCTCGCCGAATTCGAATTCGCTTCCGGTGGCGCTGATGCAGTCGCTCGTGGTCACCGTACCGCAGTTGCACTGGGATGAACAGGGGGAGCCAGAGGATACGGTAGATGGCATGCTGGGTAGAGCGCTGACCTACCTGGTGCTTTTCAGTACGCTGGGCATGTTCCTGCGATGGAGTGTGGGCGCTAAACTCCTGAGCAGCGTTGAGGAGGATGTGGCGGACGATACCAGTGATACTGCTCAGCAGCATCCGTCGCCCACTTCGTCGGCTAGCGAGACCGACGGGCACCAATCTCGCCCGCAAATCACCTTGCGCAGACCGACCGGCGAGCGTCGTCGACCCGAATCCAAGCGCACCGGCCCACCTGCTTGGGCTCGCAGCTTCCCCAACTCTCCCGACGCGCGCCACGATCGCAGGTCCAACTTTGGCGCTGCTCGCGGAGACGACGGTCAAGACTCGGATGTCGAAGACGAACCTCTGGAGCCGTACGAAGAAGAAGGACAGATCACCCTACCCGGTGCGAGCAACAGTCGAGAGAACCGTTCGTGTTGGAAGATTTTCACGACGACGCTTCATAAATGGTTCCACAACTTTGTCCTGCGTCCGCTCAACGCTGTTGCTAGCTTCATGACTGCTCCGCTGTATGCGGCTGTGATCTCGCTCATCGTAGCGGTGATCCCGCCGCTGCAGAAGTTTGTCGATTCGCTCGAACCGGTGGTGGGTGCGCTCGAGACGGCGGGTGCGTGCAGCATTCCGTTGACGATGGTGGTGCTGGGTGCGTACTTTGTGGCGGATGCGAGCGCGGTGCAGCAGGTTCAAGGGGGGATTCCGAAGGCGGTGCCGCCGAGTGCGCCGGCGGGAGACGGGTCGATGGATGTTACTGGTCCGCAGCCGACGGCGCCGGCCAAGTCGGTGAACGGGAATGGGAGTGATGTGGATGATCCGTGGCGTAGGACGTCGATCGAGTCGTCTTCGGCCTCGGGCGAGTCGACGCTGGTGCAAGCTAAGGACACGAAACGGAAGGGTTTGGGTTCGTGGAATCCGTGGAGCAGTGGTGCATCGTCCAATGGCGGGTCTGATATCGAAGAGGGAGGTGCAGGGAGGTATACGGAGGAGCCTTCCTCGTACGCTTACGCTTCGACCAACTCGGCACCCAACCAAGAAGCTGGAGCGGAAGACGAAGCAGCGCGCAACGCCGACCTGAACAGCCGCGGATCCAACGGCCGATTCCAGAACGCTATCTCCAAACAAGCCTCCGCTTCAACCATGGAAAAACGAACCATCGCCGTCGCCATTTCGTCGCGCATGATTCTCACTCCCTTGATCCTACTCCCCTTCGTAGCGTGGTACGCCATGGCCACGGCGAGCAACGTCATGGACGACCCTGTGTTTGTCGCTTGCGCATGCCTCATCATCGGTAGCCCCCCAGCGTTGACGTTGGCCCAGATTACGAGCCAGTCGGCCAACGGCAATCCGAGCTTTGAAAGGTTGATTTCAAAGACCATCTTCACGGCGTACACGTTTTTGGCGGCGCCGACGACGATTCTGTTGGTGCTGACGGCGTTGGTGATCACCGAGAATGATAGGAATAAGTAGTCAGCGCGAAGGTTGTGTTTCAAATGCTCAGTTGTTTCTGCATCGGCTTTGCTTGCATTCAATTGTGTGTCGGAAAGTGCTGAGCGTGTGTGACTTTTCGATTTGTCTGGAAAAGGCCAACTGTGACTTTTGAACGAGGTGAAGAGTGTGATGTCTCAACGGAGCTTCTGCGGCGTATGGTCGCGCATTTGCAACAACCAGAAGCGTCGAAAGCACGGCGGCCTCTTTGAAGCTGTTTTGGGATCTATATCGGTTTTTGTAGATTGACTGGTATGATTACAGAGCGTTATATGGTTTTCTAGCAGATCGACATTGGTGTCGTCTACCGTCTATGCCTGGGAAGCAGGCTTGAAGTCACCGTTGTCGGAGCTCTTGCCGGCCACATCCTCGATCTTGAGTTCGCCCGAGATGATCTTCTCCAACATCTTCTTGGGGATGGTCCAGTCCTTGAACATGTGGTGGGGGATGTTGTTGGTTCTGCAGTAAGTGGCGAGGTCGTTGTCCTCCTTGTCCTTGACGAAGAGGACGTCGGCGTGACGAGCGGCCGACATGTCCGAGATACCGTCACCAGCAAAGAAGAGGGTAGGGCGGTTCTTGAGCTCGCGGTAGGGGGCAATGGAGAGCGACTTGTCGTGACCAAAGTGGTTGTCGGGGTGACGGTAGACGAGTTCCCAGGTGTTACCCTTCTGTTCAGGGTCGGTGAATTTGACCTCGTTGGAGATGACGTCGATTTCGTTGGCGTCCTTCTCACCGATGAGGTTGGAGAGAATGGAGCGGATGATGGGAGTCATACCGGAGGAAACAATGATGACGGGGATGTTGTTGGCTTTAGCGAAGGCGTAGAACTCTTTGAAACCAGGGTCCAAGGTGACATCTCGTCGGACGAGTTCCTCCATCTCGCTGAAAGGACGGTGGACGGACTCGATCATCTTCTTGAAACCTTCACGGTAGCTGAGACGCTCCTCGACAATCTCGACGTTGAGCTTTCTGCGCTCGGTGTAGCCCATACCGACGGTGTCGACCATGTGGTCGTTGGAGTCCTGCGGGAGGTAGAAGCGAAGAATTGCAGAATGACAGTTAGCATTGCAGAACCTCATGGCGATCATTTGTTGATGTCGTGGCTACTTACGAGGAGGGTGATGGTACCGTCGAAATCGGTGAGGAAGACGTACTTGGCGTCTGCGTACTTGAGGTGCGACATGATTGAGAATGTGTGAAGGGGAGACGGAACTCGAAACGGGTATGGGTGGTGTTGGTTGGAACGGTAGTTCAAAAAGTCGAATGTCACAGCACTATATACTCTGCTGGATCAGCGATGCACAGCGACCCGTCGGAAGATGTGCTTTACCAGAAGAAGGGATTGAGCTGGCACAACCAAGATGTGACTTTGGACGGAAAACAGTGAGCAACTGCGTTTTGCCTGTGCAGATCGGCGTCAAGAAGGATTGGAAATCCAAAATGAGGCCAAAAAGAGGCGTGGTGCGTGCGTGCGTGCGTGCGTGCGTGCGTGAAATGCACCCTGGAAATCTTTTTCTTTTCGCTGAGCACTTTTCCTGTGTCTTCTGCAAAAGTGCGCAATCGTGCCTCTGTTTCCAACATTCTCCGACGTGGCCGTTTCAGTCGTCGCTCATCGATTTGCCCTCTGACAAGGACGCTTGACTGCATATGATAAAGAGAATCGACATCGCGCGCTTACAGGAGAAAAGAAAGCATCGGCTTCGACGTCGAGTACATCGTGGCCCTCCTTGGTGCATCCCCTAGCGCAGTGACCGATCGATAAACTGCACACCGAGAAAGGGTATCGGAATCGGCTAGCGCTGCATTTTCCGCCGCAGCTGGATACTCGGAATGGTGAGGCAGGGGCTCGGATCTCATTTGCGCAAAGGGTGCGTGTGCGCTTGGAACCACAACATACAAAAACGTGGCCCTCTTCCAGTTGGTGAACCATCAACTCAAGAGCGGTATAGCAGAGAATTTGAGAATCTTACCCGAAGCCATAAATGCGTTTCGAACCAACCATCAAACACACAAGTTTTTGATTCACACCAATACCAAAGACCGGACCGATTCAAGAGCGACGCGATGTGCAGCATGTTGAGCCAAACATCTTCCACCGCGCGACCCCACGTCATGCTGCATTTCGCAATCAAACAACTCGATTTTCAGGGGCTTTCTTCGCAGACACGTTTCTGCGCCAACAATCGATGGCCCGATTCGTCACTGCAAATCGAAAAGATCTTAGCCGATCACTACGCAAGCCTCTCTCCACAACGCAGTCCAACATCAACAGCCAAACTTGAGGATACGATTACATAGACTGCTTTGTGCAGTGTCGATGAGGGCTAAATTAATAGGTCTACAGACAGGACATCCTTTCGGCCAAAGTAGCAGATGACCATGTTTCCGGGTAGAAGCAATCCTAACCTACGTTCATGAAAGAACGCAGCTCAGCCCTGCATGGGAACGGCCCCGTCAGACTCCTGCGCAGGCGCTTCAGGGATAGCCACATCTCCATCGTTGCCGCCGTTGACACTTGCACCGCCCTGTCGGAAGCTGGTCCAGCGACGGTTGAACTCGATATCAAGCGGTCGGCCACCGTAGACGTAGTTGTTGAACTTGGCGATCGCCGTCTCGGCATCTTCCACCGTGGCAAACTGCACAACACCCACACCCTTGCTGCGGCCGCCCTCGAACACGATTTCGGCCTCGTCCACTTTACCTGTCGTCTGGAACAGCTCCACAAGATCTTCGTTCGATGTCGACCAAGGCAGGTTCCTGACGAAGATTTGCTGAGAAGGTGGAGCAGGTGCGGAGGCAGCACGAGTGGTGGCCGGGCCACTAGGGCGGGCGCCGTGAGCAGCAGCAGCGCCACCATAACGATCACCGCCATATCCTCCACCGAAGCCGCCTCCGTATCCGCCGCCGTAAGGGTCACCTCCGTATCCTCCACCGTAAGGGTCACCGTACCCACCGCCGTACCCACCCCGTCCACCAAATCCGCCGCGCCCGCCGAATCCACCGCCAAAGCCACCCCGTCCACCACGACCAGGAGGTCCGTACCCACCTCGTCCGTAAGGGTCCATAGGCGGAGCACCTGCGAACTTGTCCAGCCTCACTTCAAGAACGCGGCCACGGAAGTCGTAGCCGTGGTACATGGCGATGGCGTTAGAAGCGTCGTTCGAATTGCCGAATGCAACAATACCCGTACCCCTGGGGCGTCCATCGGGTCCCATGTTGATATCGGCACGCGTGACATTGCCTGCTGACCTGAACAGATCCTTCAAATCTTGCCAGCTCACGTCGAACGGCAGATTCGAGATGTATAGCTGCGTGGGGGCACCTCCAGCGAATCCACCGTAGGGAGGAGGAGGGCCGCCAAAGAAGCCGCCTCGTCCGGGAGGGCCAAAGCCTCCACGACCACCAGGGCCTCCAAAGCCGCCGCGTCCACCGCCACGAGGAAGAGCACTAGGAGTGCTACCGTAACGCGCTTCCTCTTCACGGTCCTGTTGGGGCAGAGAGTAGAAAAGTCCGTCAGTCGCGCTCGCAAGAATCCTTGTTTACCATCTTCGCTGCATTGAAACGTACCTCTCGCACAAAGACTTGACGACCTTCGAGTTGCTTGTTCGTCATTTCGCTGATGGCCTTCTGCGCTTCCTCTGGCGAGCTGTACTCGACGATACTGTTGTCGTAATGGGATAGTCGCGAGGATGGTGTAAACGCGTCCGGGTCAGATTTGCGCTGCAAAGTATAAGGACATCAGCAAAGGAGCCTCGAAACTTACCCGCAACCCTTGGAGCTTCCGTTGGGAAGGGTCAGTACCTCGGAGAATACGACATTACCAGCTGTAGTCGTAGAAAGTTGACGATGACGATGATGGAAAAAGTCCGAGTCGGATGAACGAATCAACGTTTGTCGTAAAGCCCACGGTTACCCAACCAAGATAAAAGCACAAAACCTTCCCATCAGCAATCCATCCTCTCTACTGCTCAACACTAACACTACCGCCAAATTCTCTTTGACCAGCCAGCTGCGCTTTGATTCGATGTATCTCCCTCTCGCCAGAATATCAAGCGCAGCCTCGACCATAGTGTTTCGAAAATTCAAGATAAGCATGCCGGATGACCGAGCTATTACTACCCACCCTCCCTCATAAAGTCCTTGAGTGTGTTCCACTTGACGCCGTAGCTGAGGTTTCCAACGTAGACCCTGCAGTTCTTCTGACTCTTCCTTGAAGCCTCGGTAGCAGCGTGGTGAGATGCGATGGCACGGTCGTGGTAGCTGCGAGGACGGTCGTGACGGTCACCACGGTCGGCGCGGTCGTTGCGGTCGGATCGGTCACGGTGAGAATCCCGACGGTCGCGATCGGAGTCGGGCGCGCCACCAGCGACGGGCGAACGCGAACGAGCTCGGTCGTGGGACATGGCGTCGCGGTCCCAGTTGTCGGCGTAGTGCGACGTGTCGTCGTTGCGGTCTCCAGCTGGAATGAGAGGGTGAGATGGATTCTGCAAGTTAGCATTCAGCGCATCGCAGACACGTCAAGACAGTCCATATGACTGTAGCTTACCTTCAGACATGGCGGAGTGGTGCTGTATGCTAGTGATGCTGTTGATGAAGGTTTCGTGAGTAGTGTTGCCACCAGCTGCTTGTTTTGCGGTGCTAGCAGATGATGATGGTGTGGATGGTGACTGGTGAGGTTGCGCAAAGAATGCCGCGCGACCCTGAGCATCTTCCGAATGCACACTTCCAACTCGGAGCCGACCAAACTAACACGCCAGAAAAAAGAGGCAAAAAAGGAATGCATTGACGGGGACTCGAACCCCGGTCGAGTCGAATCGGTTAATCACTTCAGAGAAGCGATGAGTGGCAACGACTCATGATACCCCTACACTATCAATGCTCACGTGACAGTGTCAGCAATAGTTGCATATATGATTGAGACGCTGTGCGGGAAGGTTAGCATGCAGGAGACACTCGCACAGACGCACTTTTGCCAAGCGAAACACACGCAACACAGCCGAGTTGGTCATGATTCTCCTCTCTCTCCCTCTCGTTCAACATCATTCGTCCACTTAACGCACTGCATTCTTCTGTTCTCGCCTCTCGGACCGTTCTAGACAATCCGTCAGCATCTCACACGGAGGGACAACCACCACCATCTCAGCATCCGAGGCTGCATACGGCCGCAGCAGCGCGGATCATGTCGCAATATGGCCAGGCTTACCAAGCCAACGCCTACCCACAGGCTGGTCAGCGTAACTCGACACCACAATCTGGATATGCGCCCGTCCACCAGATGCAGCAACAACAGCAACAGCAACCACTCCCACCCATGGGAGGCGCCTATCAGCAACCGTACAAAGGCACTCTCGCTCCAGGCACCAGAGTCAAGGTCGGCAACATCACCGTCACTGTCAAGCGATACCTTTCCGAAGGTGGTTTTGCGCATGTCTACCTCGTCACAACGTCGCAGCCTATCCCTATGCCATCCTCCGTGACAGGTGCTGTCAGCGCTTCCATGGCGAACAGCGCGACCGCCGAGCGAGGCGAGACTGTTCATGTGCTCAAGAGGATGGCCGTACCCGACAAAGCAGCACTCGCCGACGTCAGAAGGGAGGTAGAGGTACACAAGCTGCTTCGCAACCAAGCCAACATTGTTCACTTTATTGAAGCTTCAGCAACATCGCTGCAAGGCGGCGGGTACGAGATCTTCATCCTCATGGAGTATTGTTCTGGAGGCGGAATCATCAGCCTCATGAATGCACGTTTGCGCGATCGTCTGCGCGAAGAGGAAGTGCTCAAGATCTTTGGCGACGTATGCGCAGGTGTCGCCGTCATGCACCACCTCGACCCACCCCTCATGCATCGCGATCTCAAAGTTGAGAACATCCTCATGGCTCCCTCCACCGATCCTGGCACCATCCCTGGTTCTCGTTCTACATCCTCGAATCTCAAAGCGACCTTCAAGCTTTGCGATTTCGGTTCAGCTGCTCCCGTCCTCTCACGCAAGCCAGCAAAGAGCATGGACGAAGTCAAGCGAGTCGAAGCCGACCTCAACAAGCATACTACCTTGCAGTACAGAGCTCCCGAGATGGTCGACGTCTACCAGCGCCGTGTCATTGACGAAAAGGCCGACATCTGGGCGCTCGGTGTGCTGCTCTACAAGCTTTGCTACTACACAACCCCTTTCGAGGAAAACGGAGGAGGACCTTTGGCTATCCTCAATGTGCAATACCGCATACCACCTCAGCCAGTCTATTCTGAACGTCTCAAGCAGCTCATCCACTCACTGCTCAAGGAACAGAGCACGGACCGCCCCACCATCGACCAAGTTATCCTCAACGTACATCAGATCCTCGGCACACGCCCGCCGCAGACTGCACTGCACTACGCCTCGGCTGCTGCCAGTGGCAAGATCGCAGCGCCTCTTCCTACGCTCGTCAGTGGTGGCTCCAAACCGTCATCTACATCCGACACCCCTTCCCTTCCAAGCAAGCCCAGGCCGACGGGGGGCATCGACGCCAACCTCATCTCTATGGGTCCGTCCAAAAAGGAGCTCGAACAGGCAGAAGCACGACAACTTGAGCTGCAAGCACAAAGTATCACTCCCATGCGTCGCGGTCGACCCAACAAGTCTTCTGCTGAAAATGCTGAGTCTCCTGCGAAGAAGATCGACGAAGATTTGCTCAAAGCCAGCTCTCCTGCGCCCTCAGCATCTCAAGCACCAGCATCCAAAGCGGCACCCTTGTGGAAGGTTCCAGATTCGAAGCCGTCGTCGGTCAAGACGGGACCGCTCATCGAAGGCTTTGGTGACTCGTTTGCTCCTCCTCCCAAAGACGCAAGTGCAGATAGTCCGCCAGTGCTTCCGAAGCGACCGAGTCCATCTTCTGTCTCGCCTGAAGCCAGCGGTAATGCCGTCAATGCTTCCGAACGAGCTGTAGACAAGAACCTGCTGCGCGCCTCGTCATCAAGCGCACCATCACCTGCACTGTCGCCGCTCAGACACAGCCCAGCGCTGCCCGGCTTTAGTGTCGCTCCCAGTCCTACCGCTTCGCCTCTTCCTTCCTCCGCAAAAGATGCGCCGACCGGTATCGCATCAACTCAAAAGAGCGGAACACCCCGCGACGAGCTCACCGACCGCTTCCCGAGCCTCGAAGATCTCGATGCGAGGTATGGGACGCCTGCTTCGAGTTCCCCCTCGAGTGCGCCATCTTCCGCACCTTCGACTTTGACTGGAGGAGGCGGTCAGGTGAACGTTCCTGGTCTGGCCAACCGTGCGAGCGTCGGCGCGATGGCGGGTAGATTCGAGCGACCGTTCGAGCCGCAAAGGCCCAATGCGGGTAGGGCGGCGCTCAACAAGTCTGCTACCATCTCGACATTCTCGATGGGCGATAGTGGCAAAGGTCGGTCTGGAAGCGTGTCGAAGCGGTGGCAGCCGTCTGTGATTGCGCAGGATCGGGTGGGTAAGGAGCTGGAGTTCAAGGGAACGGGTGTAAGCGGGGTCAAGAAGTCGCCTGCTTCGAAGGATTGGTTGACGGGTGACGTGTCTGATCAGGAAGATGACGGAGATGCTGGGAAGGACAAAGATGGGAAGATTTACGCGACTCAGCCGAAGGCGCCGACCGGCAGTGTTTTGTCACAGCATGATGCGGCTCAGGAAGTCGAAGTGGAGGAAGCATCGTCGGACGAAGACGAACCAGCGCAACCGGAGGAAGCGGTCGCACAGCGACCTTCGCTCCCGCCGAGACTTTCTGCTGATCGGCTGTCGTCGTTCTCTGCCCGTCCTTCTGTTTCATCCGCTCAGGCAGACGATGATGCGACCAACGGCAAAACAAGCAAACCCGAACGCCCACGCATCACACCCGGTCGAGTCAAAGCACCTTCCTGGTTGGTCGATGCAGTCGACTCGCCGACTGCAGCTGAACGGTTGATGTCGTCCTCGTCCATCACCACGCAAGGTGGTAGTGGCGGCTTGAGCGGGGTCAAATCGCCCGGTGCTTTGGTTTCGCCGATCACTGATGCGAGTGCAGCAGAGCAGCTCGATGAAGCGGCGAGGAAGGCGCAGGATCAGCTGGAGGCGTTGCTGAGGGGTCCTGCTGATGATGTGGAGGAGCAGCAGGTGGAGGAGGAGGAGGGTGAGGAGAAGAGTCCGATGGCCGAAACGGTGGCGAAGGTGAAAGCGCCAGCGTGGGACGATGAGGATGAGGAAGATGAGCGCGAGATGAGGGCGTTGCCTAAACCAGATTTGAATGGTAGTGCAACGTCCGGTGATGTGGCGCCGCTTGCGGCGAATAAGACGTCTTCGGCGTCTTCGAATGTTGCTTCGAGATGGCAGCCCTCGCAACAGCCATCGCAAGCATCGCAACCGAAACAGCTAGTCGACGTAGCCACCTCACCCGCCAGCTCCGACCCCACCTCCCCCACAAACATTGACTCGATCAAAGACCGATTCTCCAGCCTCACTCTCGACCACTCCGCCGCACCCATCGCAAAGCCCTCTGCTCACCGCCACCCAGCTCCCGCAGCAGACGAACCGACCATCATCCAACCGAAACGACCCACCCCGATCCGCCCACACAAGAGCACCCACCTACGCGGTGCATCCGTAAGCAAGCCGTGGGAGCGAGAAGCCGCGCAATCCGCGGCGTACAAGAATGGCATCGTTAAAAACTCAGCGCTACCTGCTGCGTCGACGTCTAGACTTGCCGATAACGATACAGAAGCAAGCGCCGGTGCGGCAGGGGAAGAGGAAAGATTCAAAGGAGTCTCGAGTCTCATCTCCCGCTGGCAGCAGAGCGTCGAATCGAACGCCCCCGGCTGGGGCCAGATCGGCAACGAGAGAGCAGGGTTAGGCCCAAAAGTCGCCAATCAGGCGGCTGGGTTGGTCAGGGATAGAGGCCACAAGTGACATTGAGCTCGCTGCAATCGCAACCATTTTTACGAATCTCGCCGAATGATCCTCGTTCACATGTCCGTGCACGTCACACACACTCACACACTCCAAAAAGACAAGTCATGAATTCACATTTGCATCGTATCGCGAAAAAAAAAGACAATGAAAGAAGGGAAACCAAAGAAACAAGAGGGGGAAGTAGGGTGAAAGAGAGAAGAAAGAGAAGAAAGAGTGGATAGCGACGAGCGTGAATAGCGAGGATGAGAGAAGGAGGACGACGAGGGGAGGGGAGAGAGGTGGAGCAGGAGGTGAGGTTCGATGGGCGGCGGGGACGAGCAACGTGAGCAGCAAAGAATGATAGTGAGCCCATTCTTTGGTGCATGCGCGGATTCGGTGGCAGTGAGATACAGAGACCGCCAAGTGCGTAACAGAGCGTACTGCTCTCCTGCTGCCTCAATATCTTCGCCAGCAGGGATCAGCAGCCCCGCGTCCGGCCGGCATCGGTTGAAGGATGGGCTGGTCGATTTGTACATCCGCAGTAAATGAATGAGCCCTGTAGCGTGCGGATTGAGACCGAGGCGCTGATATGAAAATTACCGCCCGATTGCTGATTCCTCCCTCCGCGATGCGGGATCGCGCGGGTTGGCCCCTCTCCGCACGAGCGCTCCACCGACAAAGACGCCCGCCCTGCTCCCTTCCCCACTCGCTTCCCCATTCCGGGTCAACCAACCCTCACCTCCCCTACAAAGCCGCTCACTTGCCATCCGACTTCTTCTTTTGCTTCCTAGGTGGCGTGACGGGACGGCCCATGTTGATGCCGCCATATGCGTATTTTTGCTTCTTCTCCGCTGGCTTGAGGATCTGGAACGAACAGAGCAACGTCTCGTCGACGCTCATCATGGCACCTGCATTGTCAAACTCTCCACAGTAGTTGGGCGCTGAGAAGAGCGTGACCAACTGTCGTTTCGCAAAGAACTCGTACCCATCCTCGACGACTTGATGCGCTCGGCAGATGAGATCCATGTCGTGTTTTTGCAAGAACCGAGAAACCACATCGGGACCAAAAGTGAACGAGACACCACGGTCGTTTTCCGACCAACCGGAGATGTCCTTGTCGGGATCGGACCAGAGCAAGTCGCAGAGCAAACCCGTGTCTGGTACATCGGTAGGTCGCATCACACGACGGATCTGCTCCATGCTCTGCAGGTCGGGCGAAAGGCCGCCGTGCATGGTGAAGATCTTCTCGTCGATGATAGCAGCGATGGGGAGACAGTTGAAGCAGTCGGTAAATGTCTTCCAGAGCTTGATGTTGAAGCGGCGTTTGCACTCGTCGTAGAAGCCGTAAATTCGGTTGATGCTGGCGCACTCGTGGTTGCCACGGAGGATGAAAAAGTTTTCGGGGTACTTGATCTTGTATGCGAGCAAGAGGCAGATGGTCTCGAGCGACTGCTTGCCACGGTCGACGTAGTCTCCAAGGAAGAGGTAATTCGCCTCGGGCGGGAAGCCACCGTACTCGAACAAACGTAACAGATCGTAGTATTGACCGTGGATATCACCGCAGATCTTGATAGGTGCCTCGAGCTCGAGGAGGATGGGCTGGTTGATAAAGATATCCCTCGCCTTCAAGCAGAGATACTTGATCTCGTATTCTTCGAGGTGAACGGGCTTGCCTGGACGCGAGCCTCGGACCTCTAGGAGACGGTCGATGACATTGTCGAGATCTACCTCTGGGGTAGTGTTGTCAGCCATTGTGCTATGTGTGAAGCGGCCTGGTGAGCAATTCCACGAGGAGGATCAAGATGGTCGGATGCGGGTCGAGCGCATATACGGAAGCAGAGGGTGAAATTGCCGGAATGGAATGGCGCGGGAAGTTCGAGGGGAGAGTGAAGACGATTGTCAGCGAGGAAAGCTCTTGGTGTATTGGTCTAAGGACAGCAGTGATGTGGCTTTGCAAAGGAGGAGCTGCAGGTGCGCGCGATCTTTTCCGCTAGAGGTTGGATGCGCGGCTGCTGACGGTAGAACTTGGAGGCGCTGGTATCGTATGGTGCGCATGACTACGATGGCATAGACGAGCTGAACATCTGAAAAGCAGAGGTGGCAAGCGATCCTGACCTCCTCCTCATTTTTTCCTCCACTTCAAGATGACATCGCATGACTTGCAAACGGGTGCATCGAAGGTCGTGCGGAATGCGTCGTGATGGATTGCGACTAGATCTGCTGCAGCTCCTTGTCGATGCCACAAGCTGACTCTGTTGAGGATAAATACTTACGGACAGATGCGAAGCCTTGGTGCGGAGATTGAGCCCGTTAGACGCGATGAATCGATTGCTAGGCTTCTTACAGAGGCGATCAGACCACTGAAGAAGGTGCCGACGTTGTTGCTGGCGATGCTGCAGTGGTTGGAGCGGAGCTACAAGACTTCGATGTCAAGATCGCTGCAAGAAGAGACTCGAAAACACCAAAGAAAAGAGGTGCTTGCGATAGGAGCTCGAGACGGTGGTTCGATCGAGCGGGAATGCGTGCAAGGATGGTGTAGGTCAAGCGCGCAGGGTGAGGTGTCGATGTGTCTTCGAGAATGAGATCGTAGACGTAAAGAAAGGATTGCGGAAGTGGAAACCCTAAACGAAGCCGCGTGACTAGAGAGGCGAGTAGTTGAAGAAGAAAAAGAGAAGGAGAACGAATCAAGGAGCCCGTGGTGCTGTAACGATGAAGCTGGGAGTGTGCTGAGGCGAATGACAAACACCAGCTTTGAGTCGATCGAGGGAGGTGATGGTGTCGAGAGGTAGATGATGCCGGCGATAGAACTCGGATTGCGATGGCGAGCGGAAAGCTGAGCTCGAGTTGCAAAGCTGAGAAACTGTGGCTCTGCGTTGAGTCGAGTCTCTGTCGAGTTGAGTCGAGTCGAGAGGCTGCTGCAGAAACACTAGCAAAATCCAAATCAAAAGGGAAAAGGGAAAAAAAGGAGGCAGCGGCTCAACAGAGAGCAACGAGCAACACAGACACAACACTGCAAAGAAGGGGCAAATTTCGTCGAAATGGCCAGCGTGTGCACTCACTCGACAGCGCGAGACGAGACAATCACACTCTGACGGCTCTCTCAACTCAGCTGAGCTATCGGAGGCAGACGCGATCAGGGTGTTGCAGCTTTCATTTTTTCAAAAGCTCGAATTCAAATCAGCCAAAGCTCCTTATCGTTGGTTAGTGATCATTTTCAGAGGCTTGAAACACTTTGTATTCACACAACATCT
Organism: Sporisorium iseilematis-ciliati; assembly: GCA_001748505.1. Taxonomy (NCBI): domain Eukaryota; kingdom Fungi; phylum Basidiomycota; class Ustilaginomycetes; order Ustilaginales; family Ustilaginaceae; genus Sporisorium; species Sporisorium iseilematis-ciliati. Next base: position 252 of record MJEU01000107.1, on the reverse strand, counting down.
TTTGGAATTTGCGGCATTTGGCAGAATTTTGAATTCGTCAAGCGAAGAAAAGACGCGTTGACCAACTCGAAAGCACGCAGCAGCTGCTCGCAACAAGAAGAAAGGGGAGATCGCGCGTCTTGGAGGCCCGAGCTCCCTCAATTCGAACGTGTTCGCCGTAGTGATGTGATATATGTATGTTCTGACCGCCTTCTCAGCAACAACTGCGCGCCTGTCGTATAATGGTTATTATTCCTGCCTTCCAAGAAGGCC
>MJEU01000106.1:0-59978 GCA_001748505.1 Sporisorium iseilematis-ciliati | reverse complement strand
GTCAACAGGACCTCAAGTTGGTACAATGGGTTGGTATTCCACTGCTCAACCCAGCAGCTGCACAGCACATCTGCTTTGTCATGTGGCAGCAGCTACAAGCTTACTGGATTGAGGAGCGGAATCCCAACCCACTGGACTTGAGATTTTGTTCACCGTCAATGGTCAATTGCCAGACATCTCAGGTTCAGTCTTTTGAGCAGCTTGAGCTCAGCAGCCTCCGGCCCTAGATTTGCAGACTGGTGGCAATTGCGGTCCCTCCATCAGGTGCATTTCCAGCATGCAGTCAATGAAGCCGTAAACAGGCGCACTTCTTTGCAGGACCTTGAGCAGGCAACATATGTGTAGACATGCAGTACCTGGCAGACTACTTGATGCAGCGGCGTGTCGTTCTTTTCCTTGTCCACCAAGTCAAAGGACGCATGACGCTTGCCGCCATTCTTACCATTCGGTTTGTGAAAGGCAAAAAAGGAAAAAGTGAACCTTTTTCGTCGTGTGATGCTCAACAAACGGCTGGATCAGCCGGTAGGCGTCCATATCGTCCGACTCCTGGGTGTGCTTGCGCTTGTTGATGGGGCGCTCGAACACTTTCGTACGCCGTTGCATTTTGAACGCCATCGCTCGCATTTTGACCGATATGCTGGATCCAATTACCAGTCGACACAAGCTTGTAATGAATCCCGCTCTCGCCAACACCGCTCTTTTTTGCTCTATCAAGCACATCGGTGAATAGAGTTTGTACACGACTTCATCGACTGCACGCTGGAATGCAGGGAATGCAAGGAGCGAGTACGATAACCTTCAAGAGCTGACGTTCCCGACGATGGAAATGAACGATATGCGCAGGATGACGGCCGCGCTTCTAGATCGACCGGACATCAGTGAAGCGGTTGCGCGTTGGGCCATGGGCCATACGTTCGAGAACATCGAGCGAGAGTCCGTATACTTGCCGACAATGCAGAACGTCGACTTGATGGGCTTGGCAATTGACGGCAAACAGAATCTCGATGTTACGGACTGCCAGACAGCCCAGCGCGGTCTCACGCGCCCGAGCACTCCCGCCTCCTGCCGATCGTCAAGGGACCAAGTACACGGCGCCCACCACATGCGTCACAGCGGCAGAAGCCACGCAGCGGATATTCGACCCTAAGGCTTGTCTATTAGCACACTTCTTTGTCAAACGTAGTCGCGGTTTCGGAACGTTTGCATTATTCAAAGGTCTACAATCACAGGCGCATCCTCACCTTCCTCCGCTAGCAAATCATCTTGAACCTCGGCCTCTTCGTCCAACCTCCTATCGAGATCCCAGCCAAACCTGGCCGTGGAATGGGAAAGCGACCTCCAAGCTCTGACAAGCTGTTCTCGCTCCTTCTCCTCCGTTGCATTCTGGTTCGTAGCAATAGCGGAAGACGAGAGCGAACGAGCGACACTCGCCCGAAGCACGTCGAGGTTTTTCAACAGCGCCGATTCTTCCCGCGGTGACGATTGCGAGGTCCAAAAGTCGTCTGCCAGCAATTGCAGTTGAGCTCGAAGCGTAGTCAAAAATGCAATATGCGCGTCGACTACTGGCGACGATTCTGTTGAAGCGGATGGCACTGTGGAGGGATGGAGCGCAAATTCAGATGAAGCGCCGATGATCGATGTCGAGCGACAAAACAGTTCGACGATCTGTTTCCACTGGTCGAAAGCGTAGACGTTGTTGGCGGTGATGAAGAGTATGAATGCCAGTTCGAGTTCGCAGAGGAGCGCAAGGTACCATGGAGTGCCGGAAGAAGCGAAGTTGTTGCAGCTTCGACGTGCGACATCTTGTAAGAGCCAGCTCTTGTCTTGACTCCAACGGGTGATTTCTGAGCCAATCGAATCGGAAGGCCAGCTACGACGCAAGTCAAACAGCGTGAATTGCAAAGCTTCATCTTCGGTGTCGTCATCCGGTGTTGATGGACGCTTTCGGCTTTTCGATTCTGCGGGATTGCTGTCTTCGTCAACGTCCACCTCGAACCGTTCCGGCGAAGGCCTGGATTTGCCCCAGATCACTTTACCCTTCTCGTTCCTCCCGAGATTACCTGTACGCTGGAGCTTCACTTCCTCTTTCCCGTCTTCGATTCTGCTAGGTCCCGCTGCGAAGCTATCGCTGGTCGAGTCTCCGTTCGAAACGTCTACGCCGAGCACCTTTGCAACTACCTGTCGACCGACGCGCCCGCCTTCGATGCTCAGATGCCGAGTTGCGTTTCGCCAGGCTTCCTCGGCTGCTGTCGGATACGGTAGCAGTCTTGATTCGACACTGCTGATCACTTCGGGTGAAACAATAGTCGAGCTGCTGCTAGACGAGTCGATCGTCCGCGTGGCGCGTCGACGTCTTGATCTACCAACTCCAGATGAAGGTTCGGGTTCGACTAGACGCTGTTGGACGCGGTCGAGCTCGCGGATGGCTGTTTCAGATTCTTCGAAGTAGCGGAGAAGCACGCTTCGGTTTGAGCTTTCTGATGGACCTGAACCGGATTGGTCGGACGCGGGAATGCTCCACGAAATGCAGTGCCAGCCCGGAGGAAGATTCTTGATTCCCGCGAAATGCTCGTTGGTGAGGTATGCTTCTGAGTGCGCGTCTATGGCTATTTGAGTGCGCGGTGGTAGGCCTTGCAGCAGTAGCCTTGCTGATGACCTTGATGCTTGGTCGGCGGACATCTTCGTGCGATGCCTGTGAGCGGATGGAAGGTTTGAGGTATGAGGAGCACAAGGGTCCCGCTCGTGAGAAGAACTCAAAAAAGCGCAGCAGATCCTCCACATGTCCGAAATCCGAGCCTGCTTAGCATGTCTTTCCGCACTTTCTTGCACCCCTTAAGTGTACTCTGTCCTTCTTCCCATCAACACCAACACGAACCTACCGAGCGTGCACCGACAATGGCGAAGCAATGGCAGAGTCATCAACTCCCTGCTCTAGCCTAGCTTCGATCCCAGACGCCGAGCTAGACGTCTACATTGCCAACCTCATCGTCCAGAAGTCAAAAGCGAACGAGGCGCACCCTCACCAGCCTCTCGACGAAGATGATAGCACGGACGCACCTCGGATACCCAACACGAACAAGCGCTTCTTGACCTCAGTGATACGCAACGTCGAAGGTCATAATCAGGCGTTGTTACGACAGCAGGCTAGGGAAGAGCGGTTGAAGGCTGGAAAAGGCAGACGAGTGGACGAAGCGGGAGGGTCTACCGAAGGACCGTCTAGAATGAGGGGCTGGTCGGATGACGAAGATGAAGATGAAGAATTTGAGCGGAACGAGTACTATAGCGCTCGAAAGGAGGATGACGAAAGAGAGGGGCCTGGTCTCTCGAGTAAAATGGACAAGTACTTCGAGCGAAACTCGGACGAAGGCGGGGCGTCAGACGCGCAGTCACCTTCACGACAGGGCAAGGAGCGTGCAAGGCGAGACTCTAAGCGTCGATCTGATCGACATGAAAGAAGCTCAGACAGGTTTCACGGCTCAAAGTCGAACTCCAGCAGGCACCACGAACACCGACGAGACGATTCGACGCGGAGCCGTCACCATGACAAACACAGAAGCAACGATGGTCACAGACATTCCAGTTCCAAGTCGAGCCGGGACCATCGATCCCGCCGCCACCACGACAGCGCCGATGAAAGCGAGGGGCGAGAGCGGAAGCGAGGAGACAGCTCCAGGTCCAAACATCGCGATCGCGAAAGGTCGCATCGAAGCCGACGGGATAAAGAGAGAAAACGCAGTGCGTCTCCAATCGCGGAGCCGCCCAAGAAGGTCCGAGAGTGGGACATGGGCAAAGATTCGCTCGCTTTCTAACTGCAATGACCATCACACGATACCCATTCATGCACACAATACCACGCATGTGTGTGTCTATAAATCTATTTGCTCGCCAGAATCGTAACCTACACAGGATCCCTCTGCGGGAACTGATTCAACTCCCTCAACTTATCAAGAATCTCGTCGAGCCTCGCACGATCGATCTGCACTTTGGGTGACCATCCGAGCACCCTTTTGATTTTGGCATTGTCGAAGGCAAGCGATCGATTCGCCAGCGTATCCGTATCAACCCAGCTGTTGAGCGGGCAGTCCTGGACACCAGACTCTTTCGAGAGCTTGGTGATGCACGTGGCGTGTTTCTCGTTGGTATCTTCAACGACGCTGGCTAGGTTGAGTCGGGCCCATGTGTTGACGAGGGCGTTTACGAAGCCGGTTTCGATGCCGAATGTGTCAGAGACCATTTTGAGAAGCTTGCCTTGGTTGAGATCTGTGTCGTCGACGAGGTTGAAGATGGGCGCTCGAGGTGTTGCCGTGCGAGGGCAGCAGTCGGATCCGACCTTTTCTCGGAATGAATCTTGGATTTTGTCCTTGATGCGCACAGGTGGGAGGTTTTCGCCGGCTATCTGGTTGGCTTCGGTCCGCGAGCGTGAGGCGACCCATTCGACGATCTTCCAAGCAGCAGGGCACCAGTCGTCGATGTGGATCGTGTGAATGCGAAGATCGGGGCCCCAAAGGTACTTCAACGGTTCGCCGATATCTCTGTACACCTTGCCAAGTGCGTAGCGCGAGGGAACGGATGCATGGAAGAGGAAAGGCCCGACGACTTCGGCAGAGCGTGTGATGGCGAGTGGAAGGCCGTCGACACTGGCGGCTGCTCGTTCTGCTTCGTACCACCAGTATGCGCGAGGAGAGTTCGGCTTGATGACATCCGACTCTTTGACGGCTGGTGCGTTTGCTTCGACGGTGAGGAAAGGAACAGTATCTCTGATGTGTGCTTTGACGCTCCTACGAAGCGATTCTGCTGCTACCGAGCGGGCGAGCTTAGCGGTACGTTCTAGCAGCAACTCTTCTGGAACATCCTGCTGGCCGATACCTTCTCCAGTAAAATCAAAGACGACATCATAAGAGCCACCTTGCGGGTGATCGTAGACTTTCGACAGGTTGGCAGCGATGTTCAGGTTGACTTGTCGGTACTCGACTCGAGGATCTTTCAGTGCGGTCCAAGCATCTGGTTCGATATATGTGGTGCTGGTGCCATTGGAGACGAGATACTTGTCAGCAAGTCGGACGTGCTTGATGCTGACTCCGGACCTGTCAGCGTCGTGGGCTGGATCGAGTAGCCATTTGAGCAGTGGCCGGGAAAGATAGGCTGTACCACCGAGGATGAGCACAGATACCTCGGCGGGGAGACCGGACGACATGGTGATGGCGGCGGTTGTTATTGTTGATATTGTATGTGGGTGATACTTAGAAACAAAGGTGGTTGGAACGGGAGCGGGTCTTGAGCATGCTGGATGGGAAAAGGAAGTGAGCGCCTTGTACGAGGGTCCGAGCTCGGCTAAAGCTAAAAGGAACAAGGCGTGGACACTTTGCAGATCAGCCTAAGCGAGTCTAGTACAACGCTCTAATTGGAAGCACCGTGCGACATACGACACCTGCTGGTTTGCAAGGCTGTTCGCACTGAGCGCACTCGAGCAGGCTGCTGCGTAGTCCCGAGCAAAGGACGAAGGAAAGGTTCAAATCGCCTGATGTGGGTGCTTTTTCGCATCAAAAACGTGGCGCACGCTTGGCGTGGGGGAGGAAAGACAAGATGCATCTGATATGAAACGGGGTTTGCCGTCCATGTGAAGTAAGAGCGTGCTCCAACCTTGCGGTCCCATCCCATGAAGAGCAACCTTGTTGCAACTCGATGGGGTCAAGCCCGATGTGAGCTGATCGTTCCGCCTCAAAGCGTCCGGGATCGCGATTCCGAGACCAACACTCACACTCGTGACTTTTTTCAAGCTTCCAAATTCCGACCCGTCACCACCGGCCAACCGCGTATCGAGACATGTCATTTATTGCAAGCTCAAATTCGCTCGCTGCACCTCCCTCCTTCCTTCCTCCATTGTTCGCTGCATCGTCAGCACCACTCGAGTCTACTGAACGATGTTGCCTACGCTCAAAGCTGCAGCCTAAGCGTCCTGGCACGGCTGCCAAGTTTAAGCATCACAGGCTTGTCTCACTGTGGATGTTGAACTCACCGCCTCATGTGCCCTGACGAAGCGTCCTTCTTCGACCCTTCCAAACTTGGACCATGGCACACCGCCGACTTTTAAGACTCTACACATGCAGATGATCGCCGCTTTGCAAGGCTCAGCCCTGTTGAAGCCAGCCTGGAACATTCGCCAAGGCCAGGCTTGGCAACTTCTTGTGTCGCAAATTGTCCGATGAGAAGTTCAACATGTAGCCCCCAAACTTGGCTGCTGAGTCGCTTTGTTTGGGCGGTTCCTGTCGGCTCTCGAAGAATTCACTTCTCCTTCCAGGCTCGGCTGACAGACATGCGGTGACCTCAGCTCTATCTTTGTTCTTAACTGGACCGCTCGTTTGATCCCCTTCCCTTTTCGTCCCTTCCTTCTTCCTCCTCACCACCACCATCTCCTCTCCATCACCACTTTCCGTTCTGTTCCCATCATCGAGGCCGGTCCTCACATTTCGCGTCCCTTTCACTCTTTCCTGTCTTTCTCTTTCGACGTCGAAACCGCTCCTTTCTACCTCCTAGGCCAGGTGCCTGTCACTTTGCGAGCCTTGTCTGCCTTCTGACCGGTTTCAGAGCCAGCGACTTGCCCAACACTCCTTTTTCTCGCCCCCCTTCCCTACATCCTTTGCAGAAGTCGACCTTACTGTACTTCTTTCCGCCCAACGACCACAATGAGGCTCCTTCCCCGAGACACGAGCTTGAACGCTGTCGCTAGCGCCCTCTCGCTCGCCGCTGCCAACTACAAGCCCATCCCTCAGCTGCCCACCGCCAACCAGAGCGCAGCCATCTCTGACGCCAACACCAACGGACGAACCACCGTCAGCAGCAAGCCCAACAGCTTCCAGGTCCAGAAGACCGGCTCGACCACCAGCTGGGATGCCACCCACAACTCTTCCGCCTGGGGCACACCCTCGACCCTCTACGTGCCCGTCGAGTCTGCGAACCAGACGACGACGAACAGCACCGACGCCGAATCAGCGCGCAAGCTCGCTTCCTCCCGCACAGTCGGGCCGGGCGGCTGCCCCTACTCCTCGGGCTACACCCCCAACGGCGGCTGGGACAACCTCCCTCCGCCCACGTTCCCCGCATTCGACCCTGTCAAAGCCACCATCATGCGGTACCGTCAGCAGCAGGGCGTCAACCTCGGCGCCTGGTTCGTCCAGGAGGGGTGGATGGAGACCAACTTCATGTCGTGCGCTACGGGCGCCAAGCAGGCCGAGTTCGACATCCTGGACGGCTTCGGTACGAGCAGTGCCGGTCTCAGCTCGGCGAGGGCCTACATGGAGCAGCACTGGGATACGTGGATCACCGAGGACGACTTCATCAAGATGGCCGCGATGGGGATCAATACGGTTCGGCTGCCGATCGGGTACTGGTCTGCGGGACCGTACTTTACGCACTACAGCCCGTTCGAGCAGTATCGTAGCGTCTACGAGTTCAGCTGGCGCTACATCGCGCGTGCGATCAACTGGGCGGCCAAGTACGATATCGGCGTCATCGTCGACCTGCACGGCGCGTACGGTTCGCAGAACGGCCAGGCGCACTCCGGGTTGAGCGATGGCAACATCGAATGGTACAATTCGTGGAATCAGGGTTTGACCACCGAGCTCCTCGTTTGGATCGCAAAGGAGATCTCCGACGTCACCAATGTCGTCGGCATCGAGCTGCTCAACGAGCCCCAGAACCGCGATAGCTACTGGACCTGGTTGCCCACCGCCATGGACGCGATGCGCAACGCCTCGTCGTACGCCAAGACCGTACCGCTCTACTTCCACGACGCGTTCGTGCTCGAAAAGGGCGCGAGCTTCGTCGCCGAGCGTTCCGACTTCGTCATCTCGGACCACCACTCGTACTACGTCTACACCGCCTCGGATCAGGCCATGACGGCCCAGGGTCACATCTCCAAGCTCGACGGGTCGATCTTCAAACAGTTCGCGGAACAGTCGTCGGTCGCCCGCCGAAACCTGATCGTCGGAGAATGGTCTTGTGCCCTCGCCTGGAGCAGCATCAAGAACAGCAAGACTCCCGACGCGGATCAGACCGAGTTTTGTCAGACCCAACAGGACATCTGGCAGACCACCGGTGCAGGGTGGACGTTCTGGTCGTACAAGATGGAGAACTGCGATCAGAACTCCGGGTGGTGCTTCGAGAGTGCGGCGGACAAATTTTTGCAGGGCAACTTTTCGTCCTGGGGCGACTTTGTCCCTCTTCCGTCGGGGAATCTGACGGGCGACAAGGTGGTCTCGCCGATCAGGACCGAGATCAGCCGCGTCAGATTGCCGAGCAACGGTACCGCGCTGGCAGCGGCTAAATCTTTCCTCGCCGTCGGAGGAGACGACGATGACGGCGACGACATCAGCAAAGTCGGACCTGCCGGATTCGGTCATTCGCTCTTCACCACCGCGGAAACACCTCAAGAACCCGCCAAACGCGGCGTCGGAAGCTATACCACCTTCGCCGCACGTCAAGCTGCTCAAACCCGCCTCCTCGAACGCGCGGCCAGCAACACGACCGTCGCCGACCGCGGCTTCTCAGACGGCTTCTACACCTCGCGCATCCTCGCGTCGTCGACCGACTCGCTCTCGAGGCTCGGATTCGCAACCCAGTACCAGCAAGACACGTTCCAGTCGTACGTAGCCGCTGGCAGATTCAAGAAGAGCGACCAGACTGCGTACGACACCCAGTTCGTCGCCGGTGTCAAGGCCGCTGAGAACGCGATCAGCTACATCGTTTCGAGTTACGCTAACAAGACCATGTCTTGAAAGCGTTTGCGCTCCTTGGATCCCCCCTTTCCCCTCCCCGTATCCTCTGTACACCCTCAAATTCATGCGATCTCTGAAATTCATCTTCACTTCACATCACACAGCACAACCGCTGCCACCTTGAACAACCGAGTCGAATGAAACGCATCCGAAGAAACTACAGTGACAATGCAAACAAATCGCCTCCCCACCTCACCGCCTCGCCGAAGGAGGCTGCTTGTACTTCCCCTCCTTCACATTCTCTAGATCACCCAACGTCACCTGAACACCCTGCATCGTCTTGGCAATCGCCTGCGTCGCCCCCCTCGCGCCTTTCAATATCGCAATCGGAACCGCCTTCACCACCGGTCTTCCCGCACTTCTCCCCGCTCCCGCTCCTGCCCCGCCTCCACCCGCCGAATCCGGCTCATACACCTCCATCGGAATCGCCAAAATCGTCTGCGCTGCCGAAGTCAGTCCTTCCGTCAATCCAGAGTAGGCCTGCGAAAGTGCATCACGCATGTTGTCCGGTTGCGAAGCGTACCTGCTCACCAACGTATCTGCTGGCATCGCTGAATCGGACATGGACGAAACCATGATGCTCTCGCTTAGAGATTCGTAGCTCTCTGCCGAGCTTTCGGGACCGACAGCTCGAGCCGTGACAGATGACCGCATCTTTTCCCCGCCCAAGACGTGCTCTGCCTGTTCCAGGATCACCTGCGTACCTGTAGCCAAGCGCGCGCCGAGCTTGACCGCTTCCAACGCTGTACTCTTGGCAAAGCTCGTTGCACCTCTCTGGACGCCTCTCAGCACCCGGCCGTCCCTGTGATACTGCTCGATCGGTAGCAGCACCAAATCGGCCAATCCAGCGCCGACATTGACTAGACTGCGTATAGGTCCCAGCCCAGACAAGAAGTCCGCCAACTGGTTCGCCTTGACATCCGGCGTCCAGATATCGTTCAGCGTATCGAACAGCCTCGCCCAGCCATTGATACCGCGCAGAGTGATGTGACGCAGCACCATCTCGGACCCTTCGAAATGGAAAAAGTTCATCAACTCGATCGTCTTGCCTTGCCGCAGCAGATTGTAGTCGACTCGTTTCGGCTTGTAGTCGAGTTTGATCTTGATGGGCAACACTTCAGCGAACTGAACGAATGGCAGAGGTGCGCCTGTAGGCTCGGCAGGCGGAGGCGGCTCCTTGTGTCCGGGTGGCTTGAAGGTGAAGAACTTCTTCAAAAAGTCGAGCGCATCCTGATCGACGTGTAGACGAAGGGGTGTGATCTTGGCCCGCATTCGCACCTCTGCGCTTTCGGTCGCAGAGACCGCATCGTCAAGCGCGCCACCTTGCGGACGGACATGAAGAATCTCGACTTTGACCATCTTGCTCTCTGCGTCGTGACGCAGGGCCGCATTGCGATCCTGCATCTCGGTGAGGAAAGTGCGCCAGGTGGAGGTCTCGATGTTGTCGATGATCTCGAATCGTCGTGCGTTGACAGCAATGCGGGATACGACGTGGCCAGCTTGAGACGGGTCTGCCTTGTCGAATTCGACTTCGAGTCCTCTGAAATTGAAATCGATCAATGAGCGTGGCGATCGCTGCAACTTGGAATGCTGAGCGTCTGTCGCGGACGAAGACTTGGTTGCTTCGGCGCGAGAGCTTTGCTGACCGCGTCGCACGGTCGGAAGCGTCTGCCAAGATGTAGAGTCATCGCTGTCTGCGGTGGAGGTCAGATCCGAGTGATCGCCCAACTCGTCTTCGACTGCATGCATCATCTCCTCCGGATCCATCTCTGCAGGAACAGTGGGCAGGCTGATGTGAATCGAGTCGAGCAAATGACTCGTGGCGGCCTCGACGCTGTCATCCGGCACTTGGCCTTCAGCCAGCAGCTGTTTGATCTTCTGCAGCCGCTTGCGCACCAGCTTGGCTTCGCGCTGCACCGCGTTTCGAGTCGACGGCCAGTCGTATCCTGAGTGAAGGCGTAGAGACAGGTCAAAGTTGCTTACCCGCACCCGTACCGAGCTTGCCGTTGGTCCTAACGCAGAATCAACCTGTGGCCGCAAGTCTGGATCGGTAAAGTATTCTTGCACCGGACAGATGCCTTTAGGGTCGAGCAGGCGCACTGTGACATCCTCGTCGGCAAAGATGACCGTGTCGGTGCGTGGCGCAAGCAACGACAGCGAAGCGACAGACTCTCCGCCAAAGAACTCATCCGAGTCGAGCGTCGTCTCAACGATCTCGGGATGGTATCGCCCCTTCGCTCCCAAGAACGCCGCATCTGAAGGCACGTCATCGTCGACCAGATCGGCGTCCGCGGTGAGAGGGGCTTCTGAGCGATACGCGTCGTCCTCAATGCCCGACATGACCTCTGCCATCCTGTCAAAGTGGCTTTCTGCCATTGGCGAGGTCTGCAGCGCGACTTCTCGGTCAGAAACAGTGCCGAGTCCACCAAGCTTCGAGTCGGTCGAGGACGCCAGGTCATCGTCCTGGCCAGCTGGCGAAGGTGCTTTCTTGCTGGAAGCACTAGCTTGTGCTGTCGGGATAGCACCGACGAGTGCAGTCACAACATTGAGCGTATCCGCGGTTGCCTGCAGTTTGACACGAAGCTTGGTGACCTTGACGTCAACTTCAGGTCGTGTCAAGGTGTTGAGATGGATGCTGCCCTTGCTATCAGGTACGTGCAGCAAGCGCGCGTAGCTACGGCTTGCCCAATATTCAGAAGCTGTCTTGGCAGCGGCTGAGCGCCGTGTCGATGTGGAGTCCGACTCCGCTTCTGCCACAAAAAGATCCAGATTGGCGATGGCTAGCTTGATTGAAGTCTTTGGCGCGTGGGACGTCAGCTTGGTCTTGACAGACGCCTCTCCGATGGCCATGGCGGCACGGTGAGCGGTGTTGGGAGGAGCAACAAGGACGGAGCAGTCCTTGGCCTTGAAGCTGATACGCGTCACTTCGTTTGGCTCGACGTTTTCAAAGACACCAGCGGGAGCTTTCAAAAGTCGCTTGATGCGTGGAATGAGCTCTTGATCGAACGACGGAGACAGCGTCACCGAACAGAGCGTAAGGTCCACGTTTTGTTCTCGATAGCTGCTGCCTGGCTCAGCATAAGCTTCAAGCACAAGCAGCAGCATAGTGTTGCGTCCTCGGTCATCGAGGTCCCTGCTCATGGTCCTGTACGCCATGGGAAAGCTGGATGTCTCCTCGAAAGCACTGCCTGCTTCAGCACTGAGATGCATTTCGGGCAGACGAATCTCGATCCGCGTTGTGTTGCGCGCCTTGTCGCTGTCGAAGAGAAGCTCAAAGTCGGACGTCTTGAGCAAGAGGCTTTTGGCCGAGTCCGTCCTCCGATCGTCGGCACCTTCGACAGGTGGGGACAGATTGGGAAGCCAAAGGCGGATGGAGGCCTCGGTGATGGTCAAGAGCAACGACGAGGTTTTGCTGCTGGCTCGAGCAGTTGCGGTCGAGTCCGTGCTTGCCGACATGACCGACAAGCCTGCACGACTGCCAAAGAACCGACTGCCGAGGATCTTGAGCCCTTCTGCATCGAGGGTCTCGGATTCGTCGAGGTCGTCGGACGTCCACAAGTTGATCGACTGTGTCAGATCGTCGGCCATGTACTGGAGCGAGTCGAGTTGCGCCTTGCCGAGCTCCACTTTGATCGACGGAATCGAAACGGCACAGCGGTCTCTCACTTGGCCGTGAACCGACCTGAAGCCACTTGGGTCTTGACCAGGCTCTGGAATTCGAGAAAGCTGGACGTGTGGGAGCAAAGCGGTGCTGGAGCCTGCGAAGGGCCCTTGCTCATCGAGTTCGTCATGGATGGCCTCGATCAACGCCAGAACTAGCGCATGCGATTGCGTGGACAGGGCCAGAAACGCCGAGATCTTTTCCACGCTGATATGCCCGGTGATCATCGGATCTCCGCGATGCCAGCCATCAGCAGCTGTAGCAGAGGAAGCAAATCGGACCGCATCGACTGGCTTGCGCGTCTCGGACAACCCTGTCTGCAGATGAAGGCGTTGCACCTGGAGCACCAAGATGCCGGACCTTCTATCGAGTCCGCCAAGCCTGGTGGAATTGAGTGAGCGTCCGGCAAGCGCGTCGGCATCGTACGATACTTTGGGTGTCCTGACGTCGATGCGGACAAAGCCAATCTTGAGATCGAGCTTGAAGGGGCTCTTCTTGCTTACTGCTGCATTGGTGCTGGCTAGGCCATGGAGGCTGTCTGTCGAAGCTTGTATCGTTGCGACGCTGGCTGCGAGCGTTGCGACGGAGTCGGTCAGATCGTAGCTTGGTTCTGCAGATTGCTGAAGCATCGCAAGCTGAGCCGCTGCAAATTTGCGCAGAGCTGGCGTGAGACGTGTCACAAGGGAAACATCGATGAACAGGTGGATGGGCGCCACGGTCACCGAGACGGTCCCTTGATCTTCTTGCCCTGTTGGCAAGAGAAGCGAGATGGTGATGCTCGGTGAGGAGGCCTCTGATGCATTGCTTTGGGTCTGGGACTTGGTAGGGGCTTTCAGCTTCCAGCCGCGGTCACCGTACGCAGTGCGAGCGTATGGACTGTGTGTCGAGGAAGAAGATCCTGGGCGTGGTTCGCTCTGCTTGAAGCGGGCAGCTTTTGCGGCATTATGGGCGTCGCTCCCGACGCTCGCGACGCTCGGACGATGGAGCATTGTCGGGTAGGGTACACTGTAACGCCAATCAAAAACGTCGACAGTGCTGGCGGCATAGTCATGCTGTGGTTGCTTGGGATGCGATGAGCTGGCCGTGTCAGACTGAGCCAAGTGTGGATCTAGGATGAGAACGGGAAGCACGCGCGACGCTTCAGCTGGGCATTGCTCGAACACAGCGCCGGGTAGATGCTCGAATAGACCAAGGTCATCGAAGGCGAGCGTGATCTGTGATCCGTTTTGCGCAGGTTTATCGCCGGCAGCGGCGTTGGTGAAGGTAGCGGAGAGCTTGTCACAACGTAGACGAATATGACCAAAGTCGGGATGTGAGCGAGATGGACGGGACCAGAAAGCCTCGAGGGAAAAGCCTTGTCGGTGAAGCCCGGCTGGATCATCGTAGCCAATAATGAGGTTGACGCTACTGACATAGCAGCTGACGGCAATCTCCCTTGGTATTTGTGGGCGAGTCGCTGTGCTGCTGGCCGGTGGTTTGACTTGGTGAGTTTGGGGGGTCGGCGCCGCCTGCTGCTGACCGATGTGACTGAAGGAGCGGAACAACCCCATCAGAAGACTGAGGTGATCGATGAAAACGACGCCACCGACATTCCCAATTTGCACGTCCACGCTAGTGTCGATGCTCACAAGCCGCTGAACAGGACGACGTGAAGCACCATTGGAGGGCACTATTTCGTGGCGCTCTTTCGTAGTTTTGAAGGTGACCACCACAGGTTCTTGTCCTAAGCTGAACAGGAGGTGCTTAGGGCTGGTCAGGGCGGGTTGGGGCGGCGTTGCTTCCTCTTTTAGGGAAAAAGGCTGGCCTGGCGGGTGCTCGGGCGCATCCTGGAACGACGATCCACCAATGGCGCTCTCGTAGAGACTCGCCGACGATTCTTGCAAAGAGACGACGGATTGACCCATGTCGTGAGCGCCATGCTGCCGGTGAGAGGTAATGTCGTCGACGGAATCGTCGGAAGAATAGGACGAACCGGGGTCTTGTGGCTTGTTTTGACTTCGCTTATCATGCAGCCAGATCTCGAAGCCGTGCAGCTCGAGCGTTCTCTTTGTTTCGCTGAACAAGCGCCGATGAGGGGGCTGAGGCGTTGTTGTAGCTCCTGTATGAGGACTTTGAGGTGCATTGGGATGCTCTTGCTGCTCCGAGCGAATGTTGGAGCTGTGAACGTTGGCACGGTTGAGCTTGAGGGAGAGGTCGACGGTATGCGACTGAAGATGTACTTGGACGTGCTCGATGGAAACTTTGAGGCGAGTGAGGAGCGCTTCTACGTAAGATGCGATGAGCGAGCTGCTTTCCTCAGGCGAAGGTGGCTGCGCCTGATTGAGGTGGTCGGAGTCAAGAGACTCGTGAATGGACTGTTCGAGATTTTTGGCCTCCTCATCCTCGACAAAGAGTTGGCTGGCAGCACTTGCGAAGGAGGCCGACAAATCTTGAGCCGCATCTGAGCCTGAGGTGAAGTTCTGAGGATTCGACTCCACGCGTATTGAGATATCAGACACAGTGACAGAGAGCTCGCCGCTCCAGAAGTTGGGGACTGGAAGTTGGATAAGGATGCTGCCGATCTGACCAGCGACGAGGGCGATAGGCAGCGAGGGAATGCGACGGTTGATGGCTTGAGCATCGAGCTGAACATTGCGAACCTCGATGCGACCGCTCCCGATGCCTGCATCTATTTGGGCGAGATCGAGCTGACCTCCGTCGACGAGATGTCCGAGAGTCCTCTTCAAGAGATAGGACAGGATCCGCTTTTGCAGGTTGGCGGAGAGCGAAAATGCAGAGACGGAGGAGAGGTCCCAGCCGGATAAGAAGGAGGGCAGAAAGGAGGAAGCCATGTTGTGGCGTCAAGGTGGGCTCGAAAGCGCAGTGGGTGCGCCCTCAGCGATGAATGGACATGCTCCAGTCGAGATGGATGAAGCGGTGATTGGCAGCTTGCCGCCTCACCACGATGGCGTCGATCCGCGACAGGGTTTTCGAGTGGACGAGGGCCAAGATGGTATTGAGTCGCTTCGAGACGATGAGAGTCTGAAAGAGCTGACGCCTGCAGAGCTGTTGAGCTTGATGTGAGGAAGGCTGAGCTTGAATGGAAAGTCAAGCAAGGCTGCTATCGCTCGTCAGCCGTGGCTCGTGATTCAGGGTCCAAGCAACTCGAAAGCATGCTTCGCTGCGCAGTCACAGTTGGCTGCGCCATCTCCGCACCCCCTCGATTTTTTGGCCAAGTTCACATTGTTAAAGCGGACAATCATGTGCTGTCTTGAGGTCGGCCAAATTCAACTCACGCGTCGCGCGTCTCTCTGCTGAGTCGAGTCGATGTCTGTGCGCATCACGATCTTCTGCAACGAGTCTGTCTGAGTGCTGCTTTGTCTTTCGACTCAGCAGCCCGAAGCTCATCGACCCACAGTGAAGCTGTGAGAAGTGAAGTTTGAGTCTCTGTCAACGAACAAGGTTTTGACTGTTCTGTTCCCACGGATCCTCCATGTCATTGTGATGATGATGTTGATCGTGGGCGTAAGAATGCTTGCAGCTTGCAGGTGCATCCTCGCTTGAAATTTGATTTTTCTTTTTTTGGAGGAAAGAGGAAAGGGGACAGCGCACGGCTATATTTCATGCTAGTCAGTCAAACGGAAATCGGACAGGTGGATAGAGCGGACCGTTGCTCATCGGAACCTTTCCATCTCTTCACATCAAAGCTTTCGAGAGATCACCGCAACTGGCTCAACCTTTACGAACAGGGGCGGACTATCACAGCAGCGCTAAACGCCTCGATGGATCTCAAAGACAGAAAGACGATTTGACGACAGCCTCTCTGCGCAAGTCCGTCTTGACACGCAACCTTCACCTCCTCCTTCCTCCCACGACGCGGCGACTCGACTCAGCTTCAGCACGATTTCCACGACCGTAACAGCGAATCATAGCGGAGCGGCTGGATCAAGCTCGACTCAGCCAGGAGACGACAACTCTACGAACCCTATTCAAAGCGGAGCCTCAACATCCAATGGCATCTCATCTTGACCAAACCGAAGCTCACGAATCCCTGCACGGTCCAGCCACACCTCAACGAAGAGAAACCTCTCCAACCGATGCGACACCCACTGCTGCAAAAGTCAGTCCTTTCGATGCGATTAAGTTCAAGCTGAGTCAAAACTCGTCTTCTGCCGCAGGTCGCAGAGAGTTGGGCATTCCCACGCCTCCGTACAGCGAGACTACAAGTAGCGCTAGTGGCAGTGTCGGACGCACCCGACTAGACTCAGGCGACACTTCGCCCTTGGATCGTCCCGCTGCCGCTCGAGAACTTCTTAAAGCGCCAGTGCCAGCTCGACCCACTTCAGCATCTCCCCGCTCGCACTCCGTCGCTTCCTCTTCGAACAACACGGGGAGCGACACGGTTGGCGCCACGAGTCCACAACCTCCTCACCAAAACAAGTTTCGGGCAGGCCGAAGACGGTCTCCAGATACGACAACAATCATGACTAACGAACCAACCACCATCGCTCGATCCGCCGGCGGATTGACCGACTCCACGCAATCTCCGTCCGCAATGCGCCCTTCTTCGTCTCTCTCCTCACACCTCGACTCGCCTCGCGAAAGACGAAAGCGTCGAAGCGAAATGCACGAGAGAGACGTCAGCCAAATTCGATCCGAGTCACGAATCGGCTTCGGCGCAGCTGACGACGATGATGATGCCACGGCTAACGAGCGCGAAGTCGCCGCTCAGCAGCATCCCTTCCCACGCACTGCTCAACACAAGTACTCTCCACGCAAATCCACCACACTCTCCGTCGCTTCTTCCCGCTACGATGACAGCGAGGGCACCCTTGACACAAAGTCGCCATTGACGCCGACCTCTGCAACACCTTCGCGCTTAAAGCAGGGCGAGGGAAGCGAGTCGGGCTCCGTGAGGCGGCTCGTGCGGACCACCGGTCCCACATCAGGTCGCAAATCACTGGATGAACGATCCGCTTCACGTATCTCCTCAGCCAGTCGCAGTCCCATGCCGTCCGAGTTTCGTCTGCCCAACAAAGAGATCCGCCGCGCCTATCGAGCTGCACACCAGCGAACGCCCAGCGACGATGACGATGACTCGGACGGGAGCGAATCCCGAGAGGAGCTCATCTCAAACCCCACCACATCCGAACGCGGCGACGATGCAGCGCTCCACAGTCCTGTCTCTGCACGACGCGAGAGCCTGGATGAAATTCAAGAAGAAGGCGCGCACAACCCCACCCACCCACGATCGCCACACATTCGGCGTCGCAGATTTGCATCCGACGCAACCGCAGATGAAGCAGCAGCCACACAATTGGACTACGACGGTCGCCTTGGCACTCAGGCCAGCCGCATCTCCGTCGACTCGTCTTCCGCACAACGATACCTTGCCAGAAGCTCGCTACAGAGCACCCCTTCAAGCTCATCTCGCCGCACGCAGCAATCGTCCGAAATCACCTCTCCCAGTGAGGATGCGCGTGCTAGAAAGATCTCGTCGACTTCATCCGGCCGCTCTCAAAAGTCGTCCAACAGCGCCTCAGAGCTTCATCGCGCCGCCTCGCGTGTCAGCATGCGCAGACAATATGGCTCCGACATCTTCTCCGCTGAGCCACTCCCTCATGCTGCGTCTGCAAGCGCACGTCCTTACAGCCCGTCCATTCGCACCGAGCGCTCTTCTTCCTTGACCAACTCGTCGGATCGCTCGCGTCCACATCTCGAGCAGCCTCGTCGAGGCAACGATGCTGCTTTGGAACAACTTCGAGGTCAGATCCATGACCTGCCGGTCAGGCGTACAGCAGCAGAACACGATCGACGTCAACCTCCCCCACTGTCGCTGCGCAATCAGGCGCAGGCCGGCGCACCTCGTTCGTCTTTGAATCTCGATTCACCAACCGTGAGCTCGATGCGTGCCCAGTCAGTCATGGGTCTGCAAAGGACGCCAATCGACACTCTGCGCTCGGCGCAGCCGCATCAGCATGCCTTCACGGATCCTCAACGATCTCGTCACGACCGCAACTGGCCGATCGCGGATCCGAACAGCTCGTCCGATGCCGTCAACCGCATCCACGAGCTCGTCGGCCTTCGTGCGGGCGCCAACTCGCGTCAGCTAGCACCTCAACGAAGCGTCACTGCTATGGGCATGGCAGCAGAGTCTTTCGCTTCAAGCCCCATCGCCAGTCGGCGCGAGCGTGCTGCACCCAATGCCGCAGAAGAGCCTGCTCCTATCCGCAACCTCGCCGTCCGCCTGGCACAGTACGAAGCCCTTTACACCAAGACGCCCTCCGCAGACGCAAACAACGCCGCCGCGACGGGACCGCACACCGCGCGGACAGTCGAGCTCATGGGTGCAATCGTACGAGGAACATCGACCATGTGGGCGGAGCTAGCATCCATGCAGCCCATCGCCACAGAAGGGCACCTCATGGGCCGACCGGGAGATGCATTCACAGATGCCTTTGGTCAGCTCGACGACGGGCTCGCTTTTGTCAACAAGTTGGTGCTCGAACAGGCGCGCGCGATGCAGGATCTGCTGTTCCTCCTTGATCGTACCGAGAAGGAGAGGCAGGCACAATTCAATCAGGCGTTGGTCGAGATGGGTCACTCGCCAAGACCTTTTTCTCGTATCGGTGGCGGTAGCGGTCCCACTCTGACGCCGGGGCAGGCCAAGTTGGGTGATGGTGCGGGTGCGAGTGCGAGTGGATCTGGTGAGCGCAACACGCAGCTCCTGCGCCGAGCAACTTCCTCGGTGCGAAGCGGGACTAGCATGAACACCGATTCGCCCTCTCCATTTACTCGATCCTCGCGTGGTGTTGGCAGTGCTGAACGCAGCGGCACGCTCACGGCCTCTCAATTGCGATCCATGACCTCTCTCGGTTACACCAGCAATCACGGACGCTCGGCATCGGAGCTTTCGCCTTCGTCGAGCGCTGCTCAGCGTCGACTCGACCGACTCGCCGTCGGTGCGCCACGTGAAGGATCTCAAGATTCGCCCTTGACCTCGCGTCGCGGTACACTTGGGCATGTGTTCCCCGCAGCAGAAGTCGCTCAGAAGGGGGCTGCTGCGGATGAAGCAAACACAGCAGGCGCTGCATCGGCAAGACACCCACCGGCTTTCAGTCCACGTCAACCGAGGCTTAGCAACCCCTCGGTTTCGAACGCTACAGCGTCGTTTCAGCCTTCGACGGTCTCGGATACTTCGAGTGCTGTTGCTTCGAGCCCGGAGGACAGCCTTCGTAACGGGTTGGGCGGTGCTGAACAGCACGAGAGCGAAGGGAGCACCGTTGGACGATCGCGACGCAGCAACGCTTCGGAGACGGACGAGTTTGGTCGAGTCGCTGGAGGGGTGGGGGGAGATACGATCAGGCAGCCTTCGAGGAACCAGCGCTCTCGGTCGGAGCGCGGTAACGACGCTGCTACGATCAGGGGTGGGACGAGGGTCGTAGATACGCTCGCGTCGCAACTGGATACGCTTAGGATCGTTGATGATCAACCGAACGAGCCTTCGAGCAGGCATCCGGCGCATCGGAGGTACACGACCGACTTTGAGAGCGTCGCGGTGACCAGCGATCGGTCGCCGCCAAAGCTGAGTCAGTACGGGCTGACGAAGAACAATCCCCCGCCGCGGCCGCCGAGGCACGTTCAGAGACCGTCGGAGGAGAGCATTTCCTCGCCGGGTAGGGGGAGGACGGAGACGCCGTCTACGCCGACGGCGACGCACGGGGCGGACGTGAGCACGCCGCGTCAGCGCATAGTCGAAGAGGATGCAGGCGGGGGGTTGGTCAGGAGTCTAGGCAGGACAGCTGCGAGGAGGGTTAGTAGGGTTCTTGGTTCCGGGCAGTGAAGAGTGTGTATTTGAAGCAAAGTGTATTTGTAATGACAACCCATTTTTCCGTTAGATGAAGGTACTGCGATCGGTTGAGGGTCGGGGGCTGGTGTCGCTCGGGGAGGCTATGCGTAGGTTGTGGAGGTCGGTTTGATCTTGCGCATCATCGGTGTAGGCGACGAGGTGTTCTTCGACCTGTGGGAGCAGCGGTGAAGCGGGAGCTGGTGCTTCGGTCGAGTTTCGACTGGAGCGACGTAGACCTAGGGATCGACGGGACGCTACGGACGACGACGAGTTCTGGCGCCCCTTGACGACGCGTTTGCTGCGTACGATCCCGACTTTTGCGTCTGCCACCGGTTCGTCTGTCAACGTGTACTTTCGAACCGCTTCCGGTCTCGCATCCAGATCGACGTAACTGTCCACGGACGCATCCAGATCTTCCTCGCCCGGGCTGTCCACCATGGCTGCGGCCGAGTCGGGCTCGACGACGTTGGTCGTCTGGCTGCTGCGGTTCGACGTCCGGTTGCCGCCCGCCGACGAGGTGGATGCGGTGCGCGATTCGACGGTCGAGCTGGAAACGCGTTTGGCGCGGGGGCGCGAGATGCTCGTCACGGACTGAAGCGGGATATCGGAGGAGCTGGAGACGTGGCCGAATTCGGGCCGTTGGTCCGAGTCGGTGGATTTGGAAGTGGTCGTGGCTCGGGCGAATGCTCCTGCCGAAACCACTCCTTCCTTGCTCCCCGCAACCGAGCCGGGTACAACCCTCGAAGCCACATCCCTCCCAGCCGCCGCAGCATTCTGCAGACTCGGCAGCGGCGGTAGCGTATCAGGCTGGGTCAACCCTGGCATGCTCTCCGCCGAAAAATCCGCCATCGAGCTCCTCCTACTATCCCCCACCGAAACCGACGACCTACCACTACCACTCTGCCGACTGCTACCCCGACTCATACTATGCCCCATCGGCCCCGACGAGATCTTCCTCGACGGCTCCTCCACCCCCAACGACCCCGAACCACCCCCCTCCCTCGGCGGTCTCGCACTCTGACTCAACAGCAACGGCTTCGGTCCTCCACCCCTCCCACCGGGACTCACCTCGCCCGCAAACCGCGAAGGCAGGATCCCCATCCTCGCAGCAGCCCGCATACTCGGCAACGGAAAACTACCTTCGCTCACCTGTCGCTCCCTCCCATCATCGCCCGCCACCGACGAACTCGGCGAGACCGCCCCCCTCCTCCCGTGCTGCGCGACGCTGATCCGCTTGCCAAACGTATCCACATACTCCATCCTGCCCGCCGGACTATCCGACACGTTCGGCAGCGGGAAGTCCGGCATCGTGTCGCGCGACCACCTCGTCATATCCGGAGTCTGCGGCGTCGAGCTCCACCCGGACGAGTGTGCGCTTTCGGATGCGTTCCTGCGGGACCGCGGGAAGAACCCGGCACCGATGTTGCCCAACGAAGCGAAGCGCGAGTCGGCCCCGCCGGGTGTGCCCGTGGGCAGACCGCGGCCCAGAGAGCCGTAAGGCTGGTGAGGAGAAGCGGTCTCGGGCGTCGACTCGCGACTGGAAGACGAGCGGTCCGCAAAGCGCGCCTTGAGGTTGGTCGACGCCTTGGAGAGGTTGGCGGCTGCATCGCTGGTCTGCACCGCTTCGGCGTATTTGGCGAGGAAGCCGCTGAAAGTGGATTTGGACGCGGTGGAGTCGAACGAGGTGTCGTCGGCGGCGCTGCTGGCGATGGACAGGTCGGCGTCTTCGGTGGTCGTGAGGCTCGGACGCGGTCTGGCGCGAGACACAAGCCAACCGCCTTTGGTCGTCGGCGCAGCCGCGTCCGTAGGCTCGTTGGGCAAAGAGGGTGTTGGAGAAACAGCCTGGCGTGGACTCGGACCTGTCCAGTCGCGCCAAGCTTGCGCCGCCCTCGCTTTGACAGCGGCCAAAGTGGGGTTGGTGTCTTCGTCATCACCCGTATCATCCGATGGCCCATCCCCGGTCAGATCCGCAGCGAGGCGTCGTTGACGAATGAGCGTAGCCGACTCCACGACAGGACTGATGTCGTCATCCGGATACTCTTGCAGGACCCGCATGCCCAGCGAAAAGCCTTCGGACGCAAGATCGATATCATCCTTACTGCTCGGCAACCTCTCCTTGATCTGCAGGATCATCGACGCACAAACGTCGATAAGGAACTCGATCTTCGCCGAGCCCGAGATACCCGCCGTCTCCTGTTCAGCCAGCAAAGCGTCCCAGATCCGCAGCACGGAGGGCAACGAGTGCTCGGTGCTAAGCAGACAAGCAAGCCAGCGGAGCGAGTAGTACGGAAGCCGCGGATCCAGCGATGCGACCTGAAGGTCACGCCACAACGGTGGGTCGAGCCACTTTATGCGCAGACTGAAGCGTCGGAGTGCGCCTGCCATGCCGGTGTGTGTTGGTTGGTGGTCTGCTGAAGAGGCTTGGCCGCGGCTCTGTTGTTCGACCCGATCGAAATCGTACAGCTCTCGCATCTCTCCGACGAGTGCGGAGAAGCACCAGAAGGCATCGGCCTCTGCGTGGGTGGTGAGATCCGATAGGTCGGCTTGGTTGTCCCAGGCTCTGAGACTCGAGTCGTTCGAGTCGGCGATGCCTTGCTGAGAGCTGCTGGGTGTGATGCTGTCGCCGACTTTTTGTGGATATTGTGCCGAGCCAAAGACGTAGAGTAGTGTGAAGAGAGCCTCGTTCATTCCCTGCACATAGCCGATGCTGGGATTGAGGAGGGCGAAGAGGTATAGGATACGAAGCAGCGAATGCCAGTTGCGCTGTGTCGGAATGTCTGAGGGAGAAGCTGTCGGCGATGGTGTCGATGGGTCCGATATTGTCGCTTGTTGTGACTGAGATGCTGCTGGCTGGTTGGGTTGATCTGGTGATCCCGACATGTTCTCTAGAGCCTCGTTCGCTGAAGCAAAGGAGTGCTGTGATGACTCGCGCGACATGCCGCCGGGAGATGGTGGGGACAAGAGGATAGGCGGGCTTTTGATGGGATCCTCAATGACTCGTGAAGATGCATCTTGCGCAACGAGGTCACTCGACGTCTGCACGTGCAAGATCTGTGGCGGATTCCTTGTGCCATTGGATGTGCTGGTCGAGGCGATGCGCTCGAGAGAGAGCTGCTGGGCGTACTCATGACTGATGGTGGCGAGACGGTTCAAGAGATTGTTGCGCGTCTCGAGCCGTTGCACTGGTGTGATTGGAGACGAGGCTTGCGTTGCGTCGGTGGTGGGTAATGGAACGATAGGACAAGACGCACTTGGGCGTGGTGGTGCTTGGTAGAAGGCAAAGCCGTTCTTGCGCGAGCGTACGAGGTCCTTGTAGATCTGGTCGAGAAGCTGATCGTTGTTGGTGAGCTGACTGGTGGATGCCTGCGGATCAGACGATGTCGATGACGGCGAAAGATCATTGAGGAATTGATAGTATTCTCTGCGCCTTTTCGCGAGTGTGGAAGACCACTCCTTCTTTTCTGGTGGCAGGTAGCCGAGTAGCACCTTCCATGCTTGAGCTCTGAGCCAGCTGGGTGAATCTGGGAGACCGCCTCGAAGGGTGAGATGGCGCAGACTGTAGAGATCTGCGGTCGTGTGTCCAGGAAGCAGATCGTTTGGATCGAGAAGCTGGTGGAGCGAGCGATCTCGAGCTGCGTTGGCGCTGCGAGCTTGGTTAGAGCTCATGACGTTGTTGGACGTATAACTCGATGATTCGACATGTGTATATAGCAGCCTGTCAGGGAAGGGTAGCGAACCGTATCGTGATGTTGCTTATGCCGATTTTCGGTGACGATGAAGACGTTATCTTGAGGTGACAGTTGGAGAAACCAGCCAGCCGGCGAAGAGGAATTGATGACGGATCCCGAATAAAGCTGAGTCGAATAAGGGCAATATGCAAAAGCCAGTTGCTATCGGACCTTGCCGGTGCTTGCTGGTAGTGATGACGGAGCGGAAAGAAGAAGGAATGAAAATAATCAATGCGCTATCGAAGCCGTACTGTACACTGTTAATGATCGACAGAACAGCCGAGGCTCGAAAAGAAGGAAAGCGGCGGTTCAGACACAT
Source organism: Sporisorium iseilematis-ciliati (assembly GCA_001748505.1). Classification (NCBI taxonomy): domain Eukaryota; kingdom Fungi; phylum Basidiomycota; class Ustilaginomycetes; order Ustilaginales; family Ustilaginaceae; genus Sporisorium; species Sporisorium iseilematis-ciliati. The sequence continues at coordinate 35,668 of MJEU01000106.1, read as the reverse complement.
GCGCATCTTCTCTCACCCTCTCACACTCATTTGCGAATGCTGCTGTGCTTGCCTGCCTTTGCCTTTGTCCGTTGGAATGTCTTGTCGTGGAATTTTTTAAGACTCGGCAGAGCTGCAGGTCGTGCAGAGTGTCGCTCTCGAGAGACTCGTGTCAGTGTGTCAGAGCTGTTTGGTGTGCTTGCTTGCTTGTTGTCTCAGATGTTGCTTTGCTGCTGTCAGCGCCAAACTAGCTCCTCGTGATGAGATCCTAGCTGATTTGCACAATGACGCCTCGAATTCAGCCTCCGCTGCAGGCAATGCACACATCTTCTTGGCCACGCTCTCGAATCACTCTGACTGCGTTTCATCGTTCTGGATGGCAGCAAATGAGACTTGTTCTGTTGCTGATTAGAGGGCTTGTCATTCCCACGTCGGCGAGCATTGTCGCCTTCGTGACAAAGAAGAGACCCACTCGCTCTCGAAGAGCTTTCTTAGAAGAACTACTCTAGCACCATTGAGACGCCTCGGGCATCTGTGTTGTGCCAAGCACCTCGACGCCCCTGAGCTACCAACAAAGGTCTTGCTCGACAAGAAACGCAGCAAGGGTCCAATGCTTTCAATGCTCTCTGCGCTAGACAAGTGAGCAGTTCCGATTTTGAATACAATCAGGGGTCATCTTGCAATACAAAATGCTTCGGACCTAGGCTGGATTTGTATTTGCAAAGTGGCTGCGCGAATTCAAAAGAGGCTCACTCCAGCACAGCCAAGCTTAGCTGTGAGAGTGACACTGAGCCAGCCGGCTACACTTCCCGTGGACTTTGGCTGTTTTTGACGCGTGTGTCTGTGTGTATGTGTGTCATTTTTGGTTCGTGTTGTGTCGTTGATTTTTTCAGCACAGCACAGCGCAGCCCTCTCAACCCACTTTCTCAGCCAAATGAAAGCAAGCAAGCAGGGCTGGCTCAACGGAGAATTATCGCCGAGAGCAGTATTGCAGCAGCAGCAGCAGCATCAATTCTACTTTGGCAACTTATCCGCACCCTTCCTCTTCAACACCATCTTCCTTCTCCTTTCCGCACCTGCCTCATCGCCCCGTACCTTCTTCAGCAGGCAAACTCCGTCTACGACCCCCTTCATCTGCAAAGCATCATTGCACAACTCACGACTCTCGCAACAAAACCTCCAGTGCTGCCATCTTTGAGGACAACTTTCATTGCAGCAGCTCAGCTCGATCTGATCCGCACACCTCCGTGCATCCTCGTCCATAATAATGGCCATCTTTAAAAGAAATCAACGCGCCACCGACGCAGGTGATGCCGCACGCAACGGCTCCACCAACGACGCAGACAGCGATGCTTCCTCCGCCAAGGGTCTGCGCAAGTTTGCCCAACGCAAGCCTGCCAACACGGCATTCAAACAGCAACGTCTCAAGGCGTGGCAGCCAATCCTCACACCCAGAACCGTCCTCCCCGCCTTCTTCCTCGTCGCCATCATCTTTGCTCCCATCGGCGCCGTCCTCTACTACTTTGCAGAGCAGGTCAACGAGTTCACCCTCGACTACACCCAGTGCTCTACACTGGCACCCGCCGTCGGGCAACAGGCACAGATCCCTTCGTCCAAGTACGACTACCAGCTGCACGACAGGAACACGAGCAACTTCCAACCTCCCACCTGGTCCTGGGACGCCGCTACCAAGACGTGCAACCTCTACTTTAGCGTTCCGTCCCGACTCGAGTCGAGCGTGTTCCTCTACTACAAGCTGACCAACTACTACCAGAACCACCGCAGGTACGTCAAGTCGTTGGATGCCGATCAGCTCAGCGGCTCGGCGGTGGCGTACAACACGATCAGTGGCGGCACGTGTAAGCCCGTCGATGTGGATCCGAACACGCGCAAGATCATCTACCCGTGCGGCTTGATTGCCAACTCGGTGTTCAACGATACGTTCAGCGATCCCGTGTTGCTCAATGTGGCCGGGTCGAACTCGCAGAACCAGACATATGTCATGAGCGAGAAGAACATCGTTTGGCCCGGAGAGAAGGACAAGTACTCCAAAACAAAGTACAACGCCGACCAGATCGTTCCGCCGCCGTACTGGCAAGGTGCCACCGGTCAGTACGGCTTCGCCAACGGCTATTCGGAGAACAACGTCTTCGATCCGAGCGAAGACGAGCATTTCATGGTCTGGATGCGCATCGCCGGTCTGCCGACGTTCCGCAAGCTCTACAAGCGAAACGATAACGAGGCGATGGAGCCCGGTAGGTATCTGTTGCAGGTGGTGGATAACTATCCGGTGGCCATGTTTGATGGGACCAAGAGCGTTGTTTTTAGCACTTCGTCGTGGGTGGGCGGTAGGAATCCGTTTTTGGGGTTGAGTTTTATTGCGGTCGCGGCGCTGGCGGTGTTGTTGGGTCTCGTGTTTACCGCTCGTCATCTGATCAAGCCGAGAAAGTTGGGCGATATGAGCTATTTGTCCTGGAACCAGCCGGAGGGTAAGTGATGGTAATTGCATTGTGTGTTTTTTCAATTGTGTGACATTGTGGATCTAAGCAGAGTGAGAAGGGGCGGCGGGGATGACTTTGCCTTCGGAATCAGGCCAGTTGGGCATGAGCTCGTTGGACGGTACGCCGTACGGGTGGAGGATTTTCTGCGCCACTTGGTCGCCTGCAATCGGCAGCTTTACGTCTTGCTTCAACGAGCTCTGGACCGGGTCTAGGAGGTTGAGTTGGACCAGCGCGTTTGCCTGGTCCCAGTAGAGGCTTTCGTAGGCGAGCTTGTCGCCGCGCAGGTTGACGATGCCTACCATGGGGATCCTCAGCTTCCTACCCGTCGGGGGGACGCCGGGTAGGAAGTAGTCGATCGTCGTCGTGTGGGTGCATGAGAAGACCATCTCGTCGATGATCCGGTCGGCTCCGATGGTTCGTGAGATCGGTACGAGCTGCGTGTCGGGTGGGGAGACGGTCGTGAAATGGTGCTCGTAGAACCGAGCGAGCTGCGCGAAGCCCGCGCCGCCGGTCAAGCACGCCACGTGGTTGACGTAGGGTTGGGCCACCATGGTCGACATGGTCTTGGCCGAGTCGCGGCTGGCGAATTCGAAGTAGGTGTGTTGGTCCCACAGCTGTTCGAGTGGGAATCGTGGGCCCATGGTTGATTTGAGCAGCGCTACAGTTCGGGTGTAGCTCATCGCTGCGGCGCTACGATCTGCGTCGGAGACGGACGGATCGAAAGCGAAATCTTTGGTGTGGTGGGAGAACGGAAATGCGCAACCCCAGACCGAAGCTTCGGCTGCGTCGATGGAGGCGTAGGTAAAGATCGATACGGGTTTCGCTTTGACCGGACCCAACGAGGCTGTGAACGCAGAAAGTTCGGGATGAAACGGTAGAGCAGACTGCGGTATCTCTCCCCTCTTCGCTGCGCCTACCAGCGCCGAGATGAGCTCGGCATCCGACTCCGGTAGGTGCGCGAGCAGCGGATAGTCTCCTGCTCGCTTGGCTGCTTTCAACGCTTGCTCTTGGGTCAGCTGCGAGCCGTAGCCGACGTACGCGCTCAGCCCGCCACGCTTGGACGATTCGGTGTGCAGTGCGGCAACGACATCCGCATCCTGTTGCTGCGGTCCGAACGTGATGAGAGCGGTGTACTGGTTCCACCCGCCTTCAAGGGTATCGATCAGGTGGAGGACGTTGACAGCGACGCACCAGCCGGACGACTCGCGCAGGTCCGAGTCGGCGACGTACTCGTCCGAGGCGGGCGGTAGGCGGCGAAGGGCTTGCAGCGAGGCCGAGTCGGGAGCGGTGTCGACCAGCACCACCTGGTAGCCTTCTTCCGAGAGGTTGAGAGCGAGACCTTGTGTTCCAGCGTGGAATGGACCGAGAACGAGAACGGTTGGAGGTCGACCGGGAATACGTGCGGGGTCGACAGCGCAGGCGAAGACTTTGAACTTGATTCCACTGGACATTGTCGGTGGTGCTATCTCAGGTAGCGAGAGTGTCGGTGGGGGAAGGAAGGAGCTCGAGATCGACCGTGCGCAGGCTTAAATGGTCGATGGAAGCGGTGTCTTACCGCGGTCCGAAGGCTACCTGACATCACACACGCAGGCAAAGTAGGTTCAAAAAATAAGACTCACACTCACGGATGCTTAACCGCGGAATTGGCGCGAAATTTTGGTAGCCGAAAAGCACGGCGTTCTGTCCTCCTCATATGTTCCCCACAGTCTGATTCGAACTAGATCTATCGTATCATTATTTCATACTGTAGCACGAAGCGGAGAGATTCCTGAATCACTGCGACTCCTTGGCAGCCTCGTCACGCAACATCCTCCTCAAGATCTTGCCCGACGGACTCTTCGGAATCTGCTCCATAATCCTCACCCCGCCCCTCAACCTCTTGTGGTTGGCAACCTTCTTGGCCGTCCATTCGATGATCTCCTTTGCCACCGCGTCGGCGTTCTCGTTCTTCGCCACTTCCTCCTTTAGCACCACGTACGCTCTCGGCAGTTCCGTAGCTTGCTCTTTGTCCTGGACACCGATCACCGCCACATCCGCGATCTTGGGGTGCGACAGCAGCGTCGCCTCCAACTCGGCCGGCGGCACTTGGAATCCTTTGTACTTGATCAGCTCCTTCTTCCTGTCCACGATCCAGAAAAAGTTGTCCTTCATGATCGCAATATCACCCGTTTTGAACCATCCGTCCTCCGTGATGCAGTCGTCCGTAGCAGCCTTGTTGTTCAGATACCCCTTCATGATCGTCGGCCCCCTCACCCAGAACTCGCCCGGTTTGCCTTGCTCGCCCTGCTCGTGTCCGACGTCGTTGCCGTCGTCGTCGACCAGTCGCCCTTCCACGCCGGCTAGCAGGCGACCGCAGCTGCCCATGTGTGCGTGGTACTCTTGCGGTCGCGCGAAGGTGGCAGTGGGCGAAGTCTCGCTGAGACCCCATCCTTGGGTGACGAGAAGGCCGGGGTGAGTCGCTTCCACTTCGAGCGAGAGTTCGGATCCGAGAGGTGCTGCTCCGGACATGACCCACTTGAGAGATTTGAGGTTGTACTGCTTGGCGCGCGGATCTTTTGCGAGGAGAACCAGGATGGGAGGGACGACGTACGCGATGTTGCACTTGAATTTTTCTACGGCTGAGCAGAAGACGTCCAGATCGAACTTGGGAACCACTACTGATTCGGCACCAATGTATATGCCTTTACAGAGGTATTTTGCCAGGCCGAATATGTGGTTCATGGGCAGAACGGCAACGTACCGGTCATTCGGTCCGATTGAGTCCCCAAAAGTGTCGACGATGGCGGTAGTGACTGCGGTCATGTTGCCGTGTACGAGCTGAACACCCTTAGGTTTACCGCTCGTGCCACTCGAATAGACGATGAAAGCGTCTTCCGTACGGTCATCGACGACCTTGTGCGTCTCCAGCCGTCCCTCACCCATCAACGTCCTCGCATCCACCTCGCCCTTATCGCCCTTCTTCAAGCTATCGCCATCGTCCATGATCCACAGCCTATTCTGACCGTTCTTGCTCTTCAACCCCCACTTGGCCTGCTCCAACCCTTCCCTCGCGGTGCTGATCGTACTCTGGTGACAGAAGAGATACTCGATCTCCGCATCGTGCAGCGGATGACCCAGCTCCTCGGGTCCGTACGCCGCGTTCAACGGCACCAGCACCACGCCCGCACACAAGCCGGCATGCACGACCCACGGATACGCCGTGCTGTTGGGCGAAAACACGCCCACCCTCGCACCGGGCTTCAACCCCAGCGTGTGGCGCATGGCGTACGCCAGTCGTCGCGAGTCATCCTGCAGCTGCTTGCGGGAGATCTGCTTGCCGTCGAGGCGGATGTAGGCGGCCTTGTTCTCGTCGACCTTGTTCGGGTTGCTGTAGAGGAAGTCGAAGAGGTTGCCGCGCTGGACGCGGGGTGGGGCTGGTTCGAGAGAGGTGAGGATCTGAGGTGCCATTTTGTCGTGTATGGATCGTGTGGTGAGATAGTGAGAGGGGGAAAGGATGGATGCGGGGGGGCAGTTGATCGCGTGCTATATGAAGAGAAGGCGGGAAGGTCAAAGCGGGGAAAGCTTCGCAGAGAGGTGGGTCAGAGCACACCTGCAGAGAAAAAGGTGGGGCGCCGCCCAACGACGCGGGGAACAGGTCTCAACGCTCAGGCATCCCGACGGTTAATCTTTCGAGAGACCTCTCTGATGCGGCAGCACCAGCAATTACGTCGTTCGCAGCGCGTTGATGCCGAAAGGGCCACACCACCCAACACCGGCTTTCCGGTTGCATTTTTCGCCTGAATCTGGCTTCCGATTGAGCCGGTTCCAATGAGCTCGCTTTCGACTTTTTTTTGGCTTGTTAGAGTGCGAGCGTTCGGCTCATACGATGAAGGACCAAAACGCCGACTCTGTAGAGGTCATTGGCACTAAACGGACTTGTGACCAACTGTTTGTTGGTCAGCATTCGACGAGGGAGTTGCGCAGGTCGTCATCCTTACGGCGAGCGACGAAGTCATATCTGATGAAGTGAGCGTTCGGTTTCAGTCTGAAATTGGGAGAGCGTTGCAAACAAACGCCTCGTCCCACAGCGATCCGGTAGAATTTTTCGACGGCTCTAGTTTAACCGTGCTGTGGGCTGGCGGAGGTGTTGTCACGGCGGGAGCTTCCCGTGTTCAAGTTCTTTGCATGTTCGAGATCTGTGATGAAGAACCGTGTTCTGTGCGGATCGTTCGATAATTGAGGTGCTGCGGAATGTCCGTGTAGACCTGCTGCAGGCGAGCCAGAAGACCGGATTTTTGGAGCCCCAATTTCGACTGCGATTTTTGCCACCACTTGATTTGGATTTTGCACTAAAATCATCGACAGCACAGAGAGCATGGATCACGACGGCGGACACCTTCAGCCATCTCCGGATAAGCTACGGCCTCCAGATCGGGACGGGCCGACGTAATCGAAAGTTCGTGGAGAACCGAACAGCCTTACACCCGCCTATCGCGCGTGATTCCCAGCAGACAGGGTTGCTCCTCGCAGAAATGCTGATGCAAGGAGTGGTCTCTGCCGCCTGCATGGCAAGATGCGAGTGTATGGCGAAACAATGGTGACACCCGACTGGTGTCAGTGTGGCGCTAGAATGCAAGATCGGATATCTAAGACTTGTGGCCCAAGGCGGTGGATCCCGCACTGCAGAACAGAGAGTCTCGTATGACAGAGGCAGAGAGGCATCTGCCAGTGTCGTATCTAAGATCAATTTGTAGAGAACGCAAGACGAATTTCCGGACCACTCCCTTCAACGCCATGTTCCACTGTGCTCTTGGATAGCTCATTCCTCAAGCTTTCTGTCTTATTGCGAGACAATGGATGCGCTGGCGCACTAGATCCGACGGACCTGCACTCGTGCAATTTCCGCACAGAATGCTGTTCGCCCGACGCTGCGCAATTCCGACTTGGCTGCCCCGCCACGGGAGCCCGAGCTGGCATGCTGCAAGATCCACATCGCTCGTGAGATGAAATCGCAGCATGATCATTGAATATCGACTAGGGAGCGAGACAAAAGGAGACTCGGGGCAAGACGCATTGCAACAATGGCAAAGGAAGCAGAGGGCGCCGAGCGAGGTCGGAGTCGCTTGCCGAAACGGGCTTGGATTGCAGCAAGTCGGTTGACAGCAGACAAAACAAGACTCGACCCAACACCTGTTGCTTACAGCGAAGAGCAGACTGACTGTGACCGTCAAAGTGCCCTTTCTTCTTCCTCTTCTTCTTGTCCCATTTTTCAGGGTTCAATTGTGGATTTCATTCAATCGATTCATTCTCGCAATCTCGCTGAACAAACAACTTGTCTGCCTCGCTTTCCGAGCAGAGACAATTAACACTTTTTTCCTTCGCGAGACACGCTTCCGTGCAGCAGCTGGTGGTGCGCTGTGTTGGGTTGCACTCTGCTGTGCTGGAACCAATTCAGGGTTTGGAAATGCAGTCGGAAAACGTTGAATTCTTCTTGACTCGAGCCTCGTAGCCGAGTTCCAATTAGCACCCTTTGACAGCACAGACCGGCCAAGGCGAGGCGCAAGGCGTGGCAGGCAGGCAGCGGCAGCAAGAGAAAAAGGAAATTGGAAAGGTGGCCTGCATGCACGGACAGCGTTTTTATTCCTTCGCGACTCGCTCGTGTGTGCCCGCGCTGTGGAAGAACACGCTTGAAACACACGCTCCGACGCCAACACACCAGCACACACACACAGCGCACGAACCCTTTCAAGCTTCAGTCTAGCAAAGCGTTCCCTTCTCGCCCGTACCGCTCTCCCTCTGTCCACTTGGCTCTAAAACAGTAGCCGAGATTCACGTCAAAAATCTTGAGTCGGGAAGCGAAAGGCGTCTGTCTGTCTTCTGAGTGTAAATGTAGTTAGCCTGCGAGGGCCAGAGTGTGAGCCACGGCGTCGTCGGCGTCGTCGTGTCTCGAGAGAGAGAGAAAAGGGTTGAGCGTGAGCGTGTGTGCGTGTGTGTGTGCGTTTGCATTTGCATTTTGTGCGTGGGCGTGTGAGGTGAGTGTGTGTGTGTGACTTTCTCGCTCCCTCTGCGTGTTCGTGCCTGCTTGCCCATTCTCAACACTTCATCAAGTCTGAGCAGCAAACCAACTCTCACACTCGGTGGGAACAAGAACTCTGCCCTCAACATCACATCCTCTCTCTAACATCACACCTCCTCACCAACTTTGCCAACATCTCCCTATCTTGCATCGGCGTCTGCGTTCGCGTCTCGCATCCTTGGTCAACCGCGATCACTGCACGTCCCTTTGATCAGCGCGGCGTCGGTCGGCAGCTCCGAAGCTCAGTCATCAAGCACCGGTGCGCAAGCGACTCCATCTTCCCTCTCTTAGCAGCAGCTCTGCTCGGATGCGATCCAATTGAAAGGACGCGCCACGATCGATACGCTCCTTCACCGTGATCGGAATAGCGTCCCGCTCATAGCAACACGCCGGGCTCTTCCGTTCTTCTTCGTAGAGGCGTGCGCATAGCCTCAGCGTCGCTGTCACCATGCCACTCTCATCTCATCAAGCTGCGCAGCATGCAGCCTCATCCCAGCAACAGCATCACTACCAACAGCAGCAGCAGCAGCAGCACCAACACCAACACCAACAACAGCAACCGCAACAGCATCACCACCAACTTCATTCTCAGCAGCAGCAGCATCACCACCACCACCATCAACCACAGCATCCCGCCGCGCCACCATCACAGCAAATAGGTCGCAGCCAGTCCACCTTCAACTTCCTCCTCAACAAGGCAAAAGCTCCGTTCTCCTCCTCCTCGAGCTCTTCCAATCTCAATGCGTCCACGTCCATGTCGTCGCTCTCGACGCATCAGGAGGATCCCTTCGATGACACGACGAACCACGTCCAGTATCACAGACAGCTGCAACAGGATCACATGTTTCCACAAGCTCCTCCCGGCTCCGCGCAGGCTCGTAGGATGCCAAGCGCAAGCTTTGACAAGACGCAACGCCCGGGTCAGCAACAGCAACAGCAACAGCAGTATCACCACATTGACACGAATGTCGCTAACAACTCAGCAAGACCCGGCGTGTTTTCGCGTCCGAGCTACTCGGAGGACTCGAACGGTGCCGTTGCGAGCCCAAGCAAGCGAGGCTTCTTTGGCGGTCTCGGTCGCGATCGCAAAGCCTCCACCGCCTCGCTCAACAAGCAACCGGCCCCTCCAAAGCCCAACTTCTCTTACAGCCCTCTCTCCAAAGGTCAGCGTCACGAGCCTGCCATCAGCAACAACTATACCCATTTCAGCAAAAGTCAATCCGACCTGCATGCTCGCCCTGATCTCTCCTCCCCCACCAACCCCAGCTTCGAGGTGCCACGCGTGCCCGCCATCTATCAGCAGCAACAGCACACCCCTGCTGCCGGCGACGCCAACCGGTACCTACGCTCACCCAGCCCTGCGATGAACTTCTCGCGCAGTGTCGACGATCTCAGTATGGGAGATCGATCCCCCTCGCCTCTCGCCACATCGCCAGGCTACGATGAAAGCTCTTCAACTCTCAACACAGCCGCGACCTCGACTTCCCCTGCTGGATGGGCCGAACTTGGCGCCGGTGGCGCTCATTCAGACTGGCGGCCCAGCGACATGGGCACCCTTGCTTCGCCCGCTCAGCAGCACCCTGCTTCTTTCCAGCGCTTCAGAGCAGGCCATAACAAGCTCGACTCTGTCTCCTCGAATTCGATCCAGAGTTCGTCTGGCAAGTGGAGCGGCATGTCGCCTCCCCAACACAGCTACTTGCAATCCTCAGCCGCAGCTCAACGATCCGATGCAAAGCACTCGCGCAAGATCTCAAAGCTCGGCGGTAAAGACATGGGTCGCGGTATGGTCGCCTCCAGTCTCGCAGCATCGCTCGGCCTCACCAACCTTGGCGGTTCTTCCGCCTCGTCGGCGCCGCTCTCGATACAGACGGCTTCCGAGCCTGAACCCCTCCCGCCTGGCGCTGTCTTCCAGGGCTTCCTCGGTCGCAACGCCAACATCAGCCTGACGCTTGCGCAGCTCGGCGGGCACGAGCACGGCAAGGGCAAGGACAAGGATAAGGAGAAGGACATCACAAAGGGCTGGAAACCGTATCGCGTTGTGCTCCAAGATGGAAAGCTCTTCTTCTACAAACCGCCCAGCAACGTCTCAGACGAGGTCAAGGCCATCTTTCCTGCTAGCATCGTCCGCAGTGTGCCCGCCACTCCAGCTACCTCCACGTCCATGTCCAGTCTCAACGCTGACCTCCTCTTGAAAAGCGGTCTCAGCAAGCAAGATCTGCTCGCTGCAACTTCGAGCACCTCCGAAATGTCCTCACCACTGCCATCGCCAAGCACACGTCCGCGATTGCCCCCGCTTCGACAAAACACCTCTGGATCCTTGTCCACCGAGCCACCTCCGACTTCCAGCCCAGCTCCTGCAGAGTCAGATGCAAGAGGCGCCGCACACCGAGCCTGGATCAAGCCCGGCAACCATGCCGAGCTCGTACTGATCGACGCCATCGACGCGCCTCAAGGATGGATCGATCGCATCCAAAGCGGCAGCATCGCAGCCTTGGCACACGAGTATGTCCATGCGACCCAGCTGCCCTCCAAGTCGGCTTCCGAAGCGACTCGTTCCATCACATCGCCTGTCATCGATCAAGGCAAAGCAGACACGTCCGGCGACTGGCTCGTCGAAGCCTTTGCGGTTGCCGTGTTCGCATCCATTTCTGCTGACGGCAACGCACCGAAGCAGATCAGCAGCTTCATCTCGGAGGTGCAAACACGCGCAGAAGAGCTTCTTGCCGCCTATGCGCCAGCAACTTCCTCAGAGTCTGTCTCGGCGCTCAAGTCGCGATTGGCAACCTTGCTCGACGTGTCCGTACGAGCAGGCCTTAGTGCATCAACGGAAGAGCGTGTCGTTCTCGAGCGTCTCGCAAGCTTGCTACAGCTGGAAAACGATGAGCTTACGAAGAGGATCGAGGCGTCCGCAGTGTCAATCCTTGGTGCCGAGGCTGTGGCTTCCAGCGATCTTCCTGACTGGATCGGCAAGGTGGCCGACAAGGATGTGGACGAGACACGAGAAGACCTGCGCAAGCTGCGTAGCTCTCTTACCATCTCGGACGACCTCTTGCTGCAACTCGAGCCGCTCGAGATCGCCCAGCAGATCCAGATCTACCACGCTGATGCCCTGCGTCGCCTGGCCAGTCCTCATCTGACCTTGTTCGAGCTGCTCGAGGCTGCCAAGAAGCATGCGCAACTCGTCAGTGCACTCAGCTTCGACTCGCTGGCTCCTCACCCGCTCACCTCACTCGCTCTCAAACATCTCCTGAGCTCGAACTCGACCGGTGCCGACACCGCCAATGCAGCTCAGAACGGCGCTCGACACCGCGCCTCGGTGCTTCGTCATTGGATCGCCATCGCCTCGTACCTTCTCACCCTCGGCGACATTGCAGGCTGGCTGGCCGTTTGCACCGCTTTGTGCTCTCGAGCCGTGACTCGCCTGGAGCAGACGTGGCGCTATTTGGCCGAAGGCGACCGGGTGCTGGTGGCAGAGGAGTGGGCACCCATCCTTTCGAGCATCTCTTGGTCCGAGGGACTGGCCGTCAATGTTCGACCGCGCTTCGTCGGCGACAATGCGGAACCGTTCGTCACCTTGCAGGATGGCACACACCTTACGGCCATCCCTTTCCTTGGCAATGCGCTGTATCGCACTCTACGCCAGCCGGATGAGCTCGCAGTGAGCTCCAACGATGCGAATCAAGTCAAGATCTCGGGTCGAGGTGATGCCGCCTATCATCTCTGGACCTCGACGAACGAATGGCGTGCTGCATGGCAGCGACCCGCTGCCGAAACCAAGATGCGCATCGCTGGGCAAACGGAGCCTCTGGCCGAATACCAGGCCACGCTGCAGTTGCTGTTCCGAGATGCAGCTCAAAGCCGCACATCCGACTTTCATATGGAAAAGTCGTTCCAGCTCGAGGCCAAGGCCCTTGGCAACCTCGACGCTCGCGAGAGACATGCCCTGCCCGTCTACGCCAACCCATGTTTGCCGCTCGTTCCGCTCCTGTTCCCTCAGCCTCTGCCGCTCTTGTCTCTGCTGAACGCAGCTCAGATCAAAGCCGAACTCTCACGCCGGGACGATCAGCGTGTCAATGCTGCGAGCGACCCGTACGCCACCATTACCTCTCGCTCTCTGGCTCGTCCAACACTCGCAGGCTCTCCCAGCTTCCGGTCCTCGGCGTTCTCGCCGCCTATGGCAGGTCGGTCCGGCCGCAGTTCTGCCTTCAGCGGCGTCGTCGAGTGGTCTTCGGGCCGAGAAGATCAGAGCAGCAGCAGCAACGTCATCAAGATCGGCAACGAGTTGGTGCTTCGCGTGGTGCAAGAGACCAATCTGTCGCTTCCAAGCTCTCCAATGACAGGAAAACGATTCTCGCAGGACTTTGGTCGTTATTCGCGTCCACTTTCGCAGATCTCGAAGCGGTCCAGCTTGCCCACTTCCAACCGCAGCTCGGTCGTCGACATTGTCGTGCCCGTACAGGTGGTCGTTAAGGCTGCCACGCTCGAGCGCATGATCGACCTTCTCGTCATGGGAATCCAACACGTCAGCCCGACGCCTTCTTCGACTCCGAACGAAAGCATCGAGCCGCAAACGACAACGAACCGAAAGACGAAGCTGGTCATGGACATGGAAGCGTACCGCACCACCTTCCTGGCTACGTTCCGAAGTCTGTGCTCGCCGTCGGACTTGTTCGAGCAGCTGCGTAAGCGATTCGCCACCGCCATCACTGCAAGCAAGGAGCTGACGGCCGCGGACGAGTTCCGACCTTCGAGTCAATTCCCATCGTGGATCCCCATCATTCCCGCCGGCAGCCAGGCAGAGCCGACCGACTGGGACATGGTCTATCGCATTCGCATGGGCGTCGTCTTGACCTTGCGCTTGTGGATCGACCGCTTCCCTCAGGACTTTGTCGACGACGACGTCCTCTACCAGCTGACCTGGGGCTTCCTGCGTCATCCAGGCATCGAGGTCACGGCCGAGGATCCCGATCAGCAGAAAGTGGTCAACGCGCTGGCTCAGCTCAGAGGCACGTATGGGGCCAGGATCATGGGCGCCAACGCGAGGCAGGAGGAGCGCAGCTATGCAACCAGTATGCCCGTGCACGTTTCCTCCGATCAGCATCATGCCGAATTCGACTTTGATCGGGCGAGCCCTGCTGAGTTGGTCGAGTACCTCGAGTCTATCGCCACCGTCTTCTTCGACAAGATTGTTGACCGCGACTTGCTCGTTGTCAGCGAAATTTTCGAGAAACAAGCGAGTCATCCCGCCGCTTGGTTCACCGTCAAGCCGTCTGGCACAGGCAACGGCGAAGAGGATAAGCCCGTGACCAACATGTATACGATGCTCGACGTTCTCAAAGCGAGCGACGCCTCCAACAAAGAAGCCGGCAAGGATACGTCTTTGCAGCAGAAGCTTCCATCTGCGATTCGCGACGCCCTGGCAGCACAGAGCTTGTTCCGAGGCTGGATTGCGATCCACATTATCGAGTCCGGAATCGGTCTTGAGCGACGCCAGGAGAGGCTCTCCAAGTTGCTCGACGCTCTTTGGATTTGCAGAGCGCGCATGCTCAGGCTGAGGGGAGATGATGTGGCGAGCTCGATCAACTCTTCGGGCAACAACGCCAGCACCGTCGCGGAAAACTCCCTGCCGTTCCGCGAGCCCACCGTCGGATCTTTCGTCGAGTCTGCCATCGTCAATACACTTGGCTCGTCCGAGTCGCGTATCTTTTTGCGGGCGTGGCAGGGTGTTGCCGCAAGTCGTGGAGCTAAGGGCGAAGGTCTCGACGATTTGATCCCAAAGCAGGTCGACTCGGTAATGCGCTCGGCCGCCGAGCTGTCAGGGACACCGGATATCGGTTGGATCCTCGCCTGCTTGGCTGAGGCCGCTACCAAAGCTCCAAGCGTGCAGACGTTGGCAGGCGACGTCGAGCTGGTCGACTTCGAGAAGCGTCGCACCATGTGGGCGTTGATCGATGGCGCAGTGCGAGTGAGACCCGCTTGCAGCGTTGCGGACCTCGTGGAGCTTGCCGGCGCTCGGCTGCGCTTGATGCAAAGCGCCCTCACTCGAGTCATCTGGGATCGTCGAGCATTCCGCGAAGACGCGGCCAACGAGTTGCGCAATGCACCGCCGGTGCGCTCTGATGCTCAGTTGCGTCCGAGCAGCTCGAGCAAGGCGCTCACCGGCCTCTCCAAGCAGCAGCAAGACAAGCTGCGTCGTGATCGTGCAGCTTTGGAGATGCTCCATTCGCTTCCTCTGCGTCCTTCCATCTCGTCTCGCGTGTCTAGCATGCCTTCCAGCCATTCGCGCGCCTCAGCTGCAAACTCGCCGGCATCTGGCACGACGCCCTTGCCCTCGGAGAAAGCACCAGCTTCACAGGCGCCTCCTCCTGACAAGGCTACCATCCGAGCACGTCGAATGACGGCGCTCTTCAAGGGAGCTGTTCGACCGCTCATCTCTCTAGACAAGCCAGATGCGCCCGCCAAGTCGGTCTCTGAGCTGATGCGCCTGACTCCGCTCCAGAAACCTTCGATCGTCGCAGGTCTCGGAGGAGCTCGCGTTTCGGTGTGGAACAATATGCAGCGCTCCTTCGTCTTCCACCTGACTTCGCAGGAAGGTGCCAAGTATCTGCTGCAGACGACGAACGCCGCAGAGCTCGCGGAATGGGTGGCTCACATCGAAAAAGCCTCAAAAGAGTACGGCATGAAGATCCCTGTGGATGCACGCAAGGGCGCGGTGCCGTCGAAGAGCAAGGGAGCTCCCGCACCTCTGTACGGACGTCCATTGGTGGAGCTTGTTGAGCGCGAGGGCCACTCGGTCCCGACCGCGGTCGAGCGCATGTTTGCCGAAATCGAGGCCAGAGGCTTGCGCGAGCAAGGCATCTACCGAATCTCTGGTTCCAAGAGCGCCGTCGAGAACCTGCGCCGCGCTTTCGACCAACAGCCGGCAGAGTCGGTCGATCTGTCGACTGGCGAGTTCAGCGACATTCACACCATCGCCGGCGCCGTCAAGACGTGGCTCCGCGAACTGCCTGAACCGCTCATCACGTTTGACTCGTACGACGACCTCATCGCCACCAACGCCATGGACAACGACGACCGGCTGTATGCGATGCGCGACATCATCTGGAAGATGCCCAAGTACCACTTTGACGTGCTGCGTCGCACGGCAGAGCACCTTGCACGTGTTGTGGAGGAGGGCGAGGTCAACAAGATGCTTGCGCACAATGTGGCGCTCGTGTTCGGCACGTCGCTGCTCAACCCGCCGCCGGGCCCGTCCAGCGTCGCGATCGGCTTTGGCAATCTTGGAAAGGCTGCCAATGTGGTCAAGACGATCGTGACGATGCACGAGTGGCTGTTCGAGCCCGAACCGGAGATCGAAGCCGAGCCAGAGGTCGAGCCGGAGGTGACGGCTAGCGGCGAGGCACAGTCGCCCGTCGAGGAGCGAAATGTAGGGGCAATTGCGGCCCCTGCGGATGGAGAGGCATTGGGCTCAGCGCATTCTCAACCTTCTGCAGAGGACCTCGCTCCCGCACAGGCTGACAGCTCTTCGATCCCTGAGGCTGCGAGCCAGCATCAAGCAAGCGAGCCTGCAGACGGTGAGAGTCTCGATGACGACCCCGTAGCCGAGCTCCCCGTCAGATCTCGTCGTGCAGGCCGAGCGAGGCCACTCACCATTGTCGGTCTTGATGGGCTGTCAGCACTAGGCGGAGGAGATGATGTCGCCAAGGTACTCGATAGCAGCGAGGGCACCAAGGATGCTTCTACGAGCACAGACGCAGAGACACAGCTTGCCAACGAGTCCTCAAACACTCAGCTCCCTCCTGAGCCCTTATCTGCAGATTCGGCACCTCGCATCGTACTCTCACACGACGAAAGCGAAGACGACCTCGCTCACGAATCAGAATCTCAAAGCGGCGCGGACGACTCGAACGATCTCCCAACCACCGCTGACGCCACTGTGCACGAGCACGACGAAGCCGAAGGCAAGCAGTCTGCAGCACTCGACGACGACGCCAGCCCCGGGCTCGCCGTCGCCTCTGAACGACCGCGCAAGACGCGCAGCACGTACCGGGATAGCGTCTTCACCTCGTACTCGATCTACGCCGACTGCTTTGACAACATGAAGCTCGAGAGCCAGTCTTCGGCGGCGAGCATGGTGAAGCGGCAATCGATGCATCTGCTGAGCCAGCCTGGGGCGGATTCGACGCCCAAATTGGCAGCTGCTGACGAGGTGTAAGGCTAGTGATTTGTAGAAGAGCCTGTAACTTTATAGTGTATGTCAGTATTCAGAGCGAATCATACCCGAGCTTTTTGTTTCAGAGGAAGTGTGGTATGGTGCAATTGTATTGGATGGGTCTAATCGTCTTCGTCGACGGCGAATCTCGGGGGTCTATTTGTGGCTGATCCGAGTTGGGGTGATGGTGGATCTGGGCGGGCAGCCGAGTAGTAACCAGAGTCGGAGACGTTTGATTTTCTCGGATGTCTTTGTTCCGAGGATGATTCGTCTGTGAAGTTTGTCTGCATTGATTCGTCTTGTGGTTCGTAGCTCGGCTGTTCTGTCTGTCTGCTTGCTGCTGGTGCGCTCAAGCTTGCGGGTAGGGGAGGCAGCAGCGACCACCTGTTCCTGGCGTCGAGTTCGCTCTGCAGCTTGCCTTCGGCTTCCACCTCGCTCGGAGGCCTTAGGGCTTTGAGGTGGGAGAAGGCGGTGGCGAAGAAGCCGCGGAGTTCGGCGACCTCGTGCGCCGAGATGTTGTGCATCTGCAGGTGGACGCTGTTGATCATGGCTACGCCGGAGAGGATCTTGCTCTGGCGTGCTTCGCGGATGTCCTTGAGCAGCGCGCGGACTCGGTTCGAGTTGGGTACGTCGTCGGGAGCGCCGCGGAGCAGGTGGGCGGAAACGCCGATCCAGTGAGACGGCAAGTCGGAGAACCCCGGCTGCGTCGTTTCGCGCTTGAGCGTCTCGGTGAGCGCCTCGACGGTGAGCCAGATGGGCGCGACGACGAGCGCCTTTTTGCGCTTCTTGAGGTGGAGCGCGACCCAGAGCGGCACGACGGCAGGGGTGGGCGGTTTGAACGGCCCGTAGATGCCCGAGAGGAGGCGGACGCGGTCGATCGAGGTGAGCGGGATGATGGTGACGGAGGTGGCGGAGAGCGAGGTGGTGGCGAGGTCGAGGTCGGTGAGCGAGCAGCCGTGGGTGGAGGTGGTGGAGAGCGAGGTGGAGGGGAGGGCGCCTGGTGAAGAGGTGTAGGAGGTGGTTGCGGCGGACATGGTGGTGGTGACGATAGGGAGGGGAGAGTGGGCGAAGAAGGGTAGTGAGGAGAAGAAAGGTGAGGATGAGAAGGGCGAGAAAGATCAAGTGTTGGTCTTTCGACGACGACAAAGACGCGCGCCGCGACTCCACTCAACGCGATTCCTCCGTTTCCTCCTCCACCCACCAAACTGTGAAAGAGGATCGGATCAAGCGCACTCAAACCCGCTTTCATGTCAGCACACACCCTTCGGATCTGCCGAAACTTTTCACTCTCGACACTTTCCCACGGCAGCTGACAGACAAGATCATCAGCCACACATCGCAGCGGATGATCCGATAGCGAAGGGAGCTGCAAGGCGGCAAGGCGAAGGACCGGGTTTGTGATTCCGCGCAGAGGTTGAATTCCAAAAAAAAAAGCTGTGCCGAAACTCAGCTCGAGCCAAGCTTTCATTTTCAGGGTCCAAAGGAAGCGTGCCGGAACAGCAAACAAAGCTTCACGTCAAGCATGATTGAGCCTCGCAGACTTGGAGTCAAGGGTTGGCGTTATCCTTTCCACCCACCCACACACTCTGTCAACTTCATTTGTCGGCCTCTCGTCACTGCTCCTGCTGTTCAGCCTTGCCCGTCTTCGAAGCAGGAGATCATCACCGCATCGTTGCCCTCACACCACCACCCAACTCGCTCTCCGTCGAGCCTCGCATAAACATCGACGACGATGCCGGCCTCACATCCTCATCGCGCGCGGTACGCCTCGTCACGGCGAGACACCGACACCTCCTCTCCCCGCAGCACATCCCTTCGGTCCCTCTACCACCGCTGCCGCTCCTACCTCCACACCGCGTACACCGCCTTCCTCTCGCTGCCGCCCGAACAGCGGTACATCATCTACCTCGCGCTCGGCGTCAAACTCGTCATCTTTGGAGTCCTCGTCTACGTCGGTCCCGAAGCGATGTTCAACGCCACCGCCAAGCTCGCCATCTGGTTCGGGTCGCAGCCGTACGGCGCTGCGCTGCTGATCGCTATCGTGGTGGTGGTGAGTTTCCCGCCGCTCGTCGGGTACGGGACGTCGATCACGCTCTTCGGGCTGGGGTGGGGGGTTCACGCCGAAGCGACGGCCGAGCATGGAGAGCTGCGGGGTAACCTGTGGAGTGCGTGGCTGTTAGCCTCGATCGCGTGCCTGCTCGGCGGAAGCGTCTCGTTCGGCGTATTGCGGTGGTTGATAGTGCACCATTCGAAGCGGGTCAGTTGGATAAGCAACACGCTCAACGATCCGAAGTACACGGCCCTTTCCACAGCGGTGAGACGGAGGGGCCTGTCGATGGCGATCCTGATCCGCTTCTGTCCGTTTCCCTTCGCATACTCGAACCTGTTCTTTGCGAGCCTGGTCGACGCGGTCAGCTTCAAACACTTCATCACGGCGACGGCGCTGATCACGCCGAAGCTGCTACTGCACGTCTGGTTGGGGACGCGGATGTTCCAGCTGATGGATAGAGACCAGAGAGCACAGCTGGATGGGTGGGCAAAGGCGTTGAATGTGATCTATATTGGAGTGGGGTCCGCAGTGGGTGTAGCGACGGGCTGGGTGGTTTGGAAGGAGACCAAGAAGGTGCTGAATGTGATCGAGGGGGAGCAAAGCCCGGACGAGGAAGGTGGTAGACGAACCGCTGCTCGACGCGAGACTGCGCAGGGCGGTAAAGACGCAGACCCAGCCGCCTCACCGTTCATCCTCGACTTTGAAGAAGAACAAGCCGAAGACTCGCTCCCCTCCGCCAACGGCTCATCCAGTCACACCCACAAACAGACACTTCTCCCTCGTTAGAACCCACCAATCCATGCAATTTTTCATCCATCCTCCGACGCAACCGCCTGATACTCCCTCTCCCCCACCGCCGCACCATCCACATCGCTCAAACTGACCCCCGCCATCTCTGGCACCCGCCAAAACGTAAACGCACAGCTCAACGCCGCCAACCCGCTAAACAGCCCGAAACAGCCCTGCGGCTGGATCAGCTTGACCAGATGCAGGAACGTCGAGCTGATCAGCAGGTTCGTACTCCAGTTCGTCGCCGTCGCTATCCCCGCTCCCAATCCTCGCACTTGCCCTGAGAAGATCTCGGATTGGATCAGCCACGGAACGATGCCTAGCCCGAGCGCATAGCTGAGCGTAAACAGGATCATAAACACGAGTGTCCAGTACGGCCACGATGAGCCGAGCGTAGCGGCTTCGGGTGTGCCACTGACAGGACCGAGATCGATCCGACTGAACCCGATGGCGACTAGCGCAAGAAATACGCTCATCGCCGCACTCGTGTACAGCAACAAGGTCCTCCTCCCCCACTTGTCGATGTACCTCACCGCTACCACCGTCCCTGCAAAATTCGCCAAAGCTATCCCCACAGCCGCAGCGTTCGGATTCACCGTAAACCCAGCCATCATCAACAGCCTCGACGAATAGTACAGCAACGAATTCGCACCCGTCGCTTGCTGGAAGAACTGCAGCGCGGAAGCGATCACCAGCGCCCGCCGATGCACCGGGCTGGAGAGGAGAAGCTTCAACTTGCTCTTCACCTCCGTCGTCGTTGCTGTGAGTTGCGCGGGCGCAGCGGTGAGCCGATCCAGTGTCGTCGGCTGCTCCGTCGCATCCGGATCGACGTCCGATCTCACCGTAGCGCCCTGCATACTCGTCGCTATCCGATCGATCTCCGCGTCGACCATCCTCACCGTCGCATGCGGGTAGATCCTCTGCAGCACCCTTCTCGCACGTACAATCCTCCCCCTCGCGACCAACCATCGTGGAGACTCATCCAGATAAACCATCCCCACCAGCTGGAACACCGCCGGAATCCCCCCTGCCAACACCATCCACCTCCACCCGTGAGGCAGGTTGTAGAACGCCGCGTCGACGACGTACGCTACCACCTGCCCACCGGTGATCAGCAGACTGTTGATGCCCACGACCCTCCCCCTCACTTTGGTAGGCGCCACCTCTGCGAGGTACGTCGGCACCACCATGCTCGCCATGCCCACTCCCAATCCTACCAGCACTCTGCCTAGTACGAGCTCACGGACCACCTGCGACGCCGCCTGCTCCAGCGCACCCAGTAGGAACAGAACGCCGCTACCGATCATGACTTTTTTCCGTCCTAACCAGTCCGCCATACGCCCCGCCACGATCGAGCCAAAGATCGCGCCGACGGTGGTGGCGCTGACGATGAGCTCCTGTTCGCCTTCGGTGAGCTCGTGGCCGAGGTCGGAGTGGATGGCGACGAGCATGCCTGAGGCCATACCTGTGTCCCAGCCGAATTGGAGACCTCCGAGGCAAGCTACGGCAGTAAGACGTGCGAGGTAGGAAGCCGAGCTGAGATCCGAGTCGTCTAACGGGCTGAGGTCGTCTGGGTTGTCGGCATCGTCGTCCGAAGATGAGCGGAGAGGGTTGAATCTGTCCAGATTGCTGCCGAGATGGTTGGGTTTTGGTGGGATGCGACTGCCATCGGTGGCGGCAGTGGCATCGATAGGTGCGCTAGCAGGGTCGCTCATCGCTGCTGCCCCTTTCGGCAGTCGGCTGGATCCGACCTCCTCGCCTCGACCTACTCCGTCTACCGGCGTCGAGAAAGTGTCCAGCTCCAAATCCGAGTCAGAAGAGCTCGGCGAAGAGATACGAAAGGCAGGGATTGACGACGGGCCAGCCCGTCGCTTGTCTGTCGATGATGAGGGTGGAATCGTGGCAGTCTGCTCTGTCCGCAAGTACGTTACCAGCCTTGTTCTATGCTGCGAAAGTGAAGCGTCTACTTTGACTCCTTGCCGTACTGCCAACGAGAGTCGGTTGCGTGTGTTTGATGATGGAGCATCGACGGAAGCAGTAATGATGATAGTGGTGAGGCTAGGACGGAGCTCAACGCTAGAGAGGTGTTGGACGTGGACCCTGCTTTTTTTCGACCTGCAACCTCCACCTTTTCGTCAAGCGCCTGAGCGCACCGCCGCCCACCGCCCACCGCCCACGCGACTCACAGTCTCCTGAATTTCATTTCATTTTCCCACCCCGCGTGCTCACAAAAACCATCATAGCAGCACACCGCAGCATTTCTTCTCCGACCATTATCGCAGCATCCGCCTTATCAACCTGCCCTGAAATTTCGCCAGCGTGTTCTACACGTCAAGACGAACCTCCTGGATGCAAAAAAACGCCAAAATTTTTTGCGAGGTCACGGCGGGACTCGAACCCGCAGCCTTAGAGTTATTCCGTCGAACTTCGAACCTTCACGAGGCATTCAACATTTCCGTAGAAGCTCTATGCGCTAGCCATTGCGCCACGAGACCGAGGTTGTCCTTCTGCGCGTAGGTATGCATACATATCTCGCCAAATGGATGGTATTGATTTCAGGCAAATATTGCCATTTTTACGCTCGGATCTCTTCACTTCAGGAACCCACAGCGGGCACTTTGCGCTAATATATGTGCTGCTACGAATGTATTGCATTCACTAACAGATGATGCACTGTAACAGCAATGGACGAAGATGTGTCGGATCTAGCCACGACCGAACCAGCCTCCCAACCAGCCCTTCTTCTGAGCAGCAGCCTCGGCTTCTCGAGCCTCTTCCTCCTCGGCCAACGCGTTGCCCGGATCGTAGGCGAGCGAGTAATCACCTTCGTCATCGTCCTCATCCTCGTCTTCCTCATCGTGGTCCTCAAAGTGCTCTGCTTCGTCGTCCTGCACAGCGGGCTCCGGCTGAGCTCGCACTGCTTCCTTGACGGTCTTCGCAGCAGCCGTAGCAGCGGGCTTGGCCTTGGCAGCGGGTGCCTTTGCGGCCTTAGCCTGCGACTGAGCGACAGGGTTGAGCGCGGCCTGCTGCTCCTTCTCGTACTCGGCTCGAACGTCATCAGGCACTCGCTGGGCTTCTTGCAGCGACACCGCGTCAAAGTCGATGTACTTGCGGGCCAGCTCTTGCAGCGCCTGACCAGCACGCGAGTCAGACATGGCCGAACCAGCTTTACCCTTGCCCTTCCCGGCACCACGCTGTTGCTGCGCCTTGAGGAGCGACTTCTGCACTCCTCGCTTCAAGCTAGCCAGCACCTGGTCCGAATGGTCAAACACCGCATCCGAACCGCTGCTGGACTTGAGGCGCGGTGGGAAGTCGGCATCTTCCTCATCAACGTCTTCGGCCAGATCAGCGGCCTGTCGTGCTTGACGGATGTACAGCTGAGCACGCGTCAACAGCAGCACCGCCTCGGCGAGAGCTCCTGAGAGCGAAAAGGCACGAGCAAGGTGTCGGAGAATCTCGCTTCGGAACCAAGCCGCTTTGGCCTCGACGAGGCTCGACACATCAGGCTCGGACTCGATCAGCCCAATCGAGCCCATAGCGACCAGGCTCGTCTCGGCAGCATCGAGCAGCTTGGCGAGCGAAGGCACAGCACGAGCGCCACGACGCTTCGACTTCTGCGCTGCAATCGCACGCGCACGGTTCTCTCGAGCCAGAGCCTGACGAGTGCGAAGCTTCCTAGTACCGCTCCTGGCTGGTTTCCGCGTGTGCGAGCGAGGAGAGGTGCGAGGCATCTTGGCACGCGATCCGGGCGGGTTCTTGCGAGGGTTGGCCTTCTTAGCAGCGATGGCTTCAGCCAGCTTCTTCTGCTTGCCTTTGCTCTTCTGACTGCGCTTCTGGGTGGCAGAGCCGGCAGATTGGCTGTTCTTGCCCTTGAGACGCGCTTCGACGCTCGACATGGCACGCTTCTCACGCTTGTCAGCTCGCTGCTCAACTTCCGCGACGAGACGCAGGTTGCGCCAGATGCGAAGGGCAAGCAGACGGTAAAAGATGAGATCGTGGGCGGTCTGCAGATCCTTGCTGGCGGTCTCGTAGCGCGAAGAGTGGCTCTTGGAGAGCGCCTCGGCGTTGTCTTCGACGAGCTTGCGCGCAACGTCTTCGGCATCGGTGAAGGCGCTGAGCGCACGGTCGAACGGGTCGAGCTCGGTGCGCCCACCTTTGCCCAACCGAGCGGTCGAAGAGGTGGCGGTGCGAGCGCCGTCGGCGGAAGACTCGCCCTGGGCAATTTCGCGCTTCTTGGCCTTGCGCTGAGCGTGAGAGAGACGAGCGCGCTTGCCGTCCTTCTTTTCTGCACCAGAAGCCTTGGACTTGCGAGAGGCAGCGGCGCTGATGTCCGCGTCGTGAACAGCCTCGACCTTGACCGATTCTCGAAGAGCAGCCTCCTCAGACTGGGCGGCGACAATGGTGTCGAGCAGTTCAGGGTTTCGGATAGGGATGTCGTGTCCATGCCAGTTCAAAGAGAGAGCTTGCTTCTGTCCGCTTCCGGCTTTGGCCTTGGCGGCGGTGAGTTCTTCAACGAGCTGGTTGTACTCGGGCAGAACCTGCTGGCACACCTCGGGTGTAGCAGTCTCAGCAGCAATCTTGTCCATGTCCTGCTCCGAGTTGCCGAGCTGGTAGGCGGAGTAGCGCATCTGAGCTTCGCCTGCATCGACGAAGCTGTTGGCAAGTGCTTCAGCGCGACTGGTGGGGCTGTTGGTGGCAATGGCGTTGAGCAAATTGCGGGCTACCGAGAGCAGCTGAAGAGCCTTCTCCGACTGAGCACGGTCGAAGGCGGTGGTGGATTTGATTATGAGCAGGTAGGCGGCTGTCTCGGCACGAGAGTAGATGTCGAAACGAGCAGAGAGTGCCTGGACGAGCTGATGAAGCGAATCGGACCACTGTTCGGCACGTCGCAGCCTCGAGATGCCTCGCTTGCGCAGCTGAGGGTTGGAATCGTCATCGAAAGCTTCGGATCGGAGCTCCTGCGAGTAAGCCCATGCTCGCTCAGCCTCAAAAAGGAGAAGGTGAGCGGGACGAGCGTCGGCGACTTGGGCGATGTCGAGCTTCTTGGCGGTAAAGACGTTGCCGTGACCCTTAGCGTCGGCGCTCTGAGCAGCAGCTTGCTGGCCCTTCTTGGGCTTCTTGCCCCTGGCAGCCTTTGCACTTTTGTTCTTCTTGGGGTCGGCCTTGTGCGAGCTATCGGCGTGGGTGAGGGCGAGCAGTTCTCGCAGTCGGTGTACTTTCGAAGCACAGTATCGTCGGTAGCGAGCAAAGTCTTGCTGTCGCATGCCATGTTCGTTTCGGGCCTCGCTGATGAGCTGGAGCAACGGAAAAGCGATCAGCTCGCCTCCGGCCTGCGACGCCTGGTCGCGGTTGGAAAAATCGATCTCCATGGTGGAAATATGGAATCGACAAAAGTAGAGAGGTTGGTGAAGTGAGGAAGGGTTGGAAAGGATGGAGAATACGAAACGGTGTTCGCTGCAGCTCTCGCCTGACCTTGTCACCGATTTCGGAGCCGATTCGTGGCGGCTGAATTTTCAGCATTTGTTGGAGATTAAGATCGCACACGTAGGCCATTTTTTCGGTCCGGCAACTTCTTCCTGCTCCTCACATCTTATCAGTTCGGACCAATCGTTGCTTGCGGAATGGCAGCCACGACGAGGACCAGCATCGCGGCAGCCAGAGTGCGACTATGGAATCGTAGCTTCCGGGGCCACAATCGGCGATTTGACCCGTCTTGATTCGGCCGTAGGAGACTGAAGGTCTTCGGAGCGGTCAGAGTCCCCGCACGACCCTTGAGCATGCGTGTTGCTTCTGAACATCGACTCAACGGCAAAGTGGTATCAAGGGCAATGGAAAGGATACCGGCAAAGAAGGCTGTGGCGCTAGTTGGCGGAAGAGGGAGCGGACGGCGAATTCTGGAGTGAACACGTTCTCACCTTTTTTAGCACGGGCCAGGCTGGTACTGCCGAGAGAACGTGCGACCCTGAGCCAAAAAAAAAAGCCAAAAAGGATGCATGCACGGGCAAAGCCCTCGTGTCACACTGCGCTTCGCTTCGCCTTGTTTCTTCTGATTGATCCGCCGTCGTGGATCTCTCTTTCTGAGCCTGATCTTCGTCGTAAGAATTGCAAGACGTGCTCAATCATTACCATCTTTTGGTCAAGGGTAAGCACTGCTGCTTTGTGTATCTCTGCCGCCGAGCGATGGACCGGCAAACAGGGCGGTCAGGCGTTTGGTACCAGCCAAAGGAAAGCTCGACCTGCATGATTGTGGCAGGCGGCAGACGGCTCATGCAGCCAGTATCTTTGCCGACCCCCGCTCTGTGTCAAAAATTTAGACCCCACTGCACGTTCCTTCTTGCACATCTGATCTGGTCGCCGCAAGCTTGATCCGACCTCAACAAAAATAGAGCTCCATTGAGCCTCAAGCTCGCTCAGACTGCAGAGCAAAGGTGGGCTCGATTCTATCACGGCCATCCTCGAGCGCGAGAACAATGCGCCGCACACGCTCAGGGTTGGGCGACCAAGCGACAGCCGCTTCAGTTGCGTAGCCAGGACCCTTACATCCTCCCTCTGCCACTGGTTGCTTGGCCTCGTCGCTTCACTATTCAGTCTGAAGTGTTCATTGCGCTTCGGGCCAGGGATGATTGCATTCGTACATAGTCAAAGTTGAGAGCGGTACAGTGAGAGCGAAAGTTGTGGTCAGTAAAAGGCACAATTGGATCAGCGGTCAGTGAGAGCCGACACATGGCGGAAGAAGTCAATGCTATCGTACAGGAGGATGGCTTGTGCGAGAATGAGAAGTGGGCACCGGAACAGAACCTTGTTTGTCCTGCAGCTTCCAAGGAATGAAAAAGTGTTGCTCTCCAAAGCTTCCTGAAAGCTCTCCCACCGTGGAGTCGGCCATGCGTGTCGTCCGAGGTGCTCTTGACCTGTCTCCAGGCCTCTCACGCTGTCTCAAGCGCCACCGATCCAGCGTCGTCCCCTCACGTTAGAGCTTGATCCGCGTCCTTAGCGCTCGAGACACGTAGCACCTCACCTGCTCTCGCCCTGCCTCTCGTCTCTGAAGAAGAAAACCAGTTCAGTGTTGCTTTCTGTCACTCGACCACCATCACCTATTCGTGTTCGTCCCCTCTCTGGGCCTTGTTCAACCTCTTTTCCCCCTCTTCACAGCTCAACGCTGCGATCCACCCTCCTTCAGCTTCCACTCCAGCTGATTCCTGTCACCTTCCCTGACGCTCCTTGGCCGTTGCCCTCCTTGTCAATATGTTCAACTTCGTCGAGCCTCATGTGGCTGCGACGCCTCTGGCCAAGCTCTACGCTTTCGCCCCTCCCTCGCTCGTCAACATGACCGCTGTTGCCACCATCTTTATGACTCTCCTCGGCCTCACAGCTGCTGTCAGCCAGAAGGTTCGCGACATTCTCGTTTTCAGCTACACCTGTTTCCTGCAGCCCCTTGGCAAGACTGCCAACCAGGCTGAGCGTCTTGACAAGTTCTACCAGCACCAAGCAACCGGTAAGTCACATTAAAGCTCTGAATTCGATCAAGGGATTTCAGATCACAGTTGGAACGTCGACCGCTGACCTCCCAACCTCTGCTCTTGTCGGATCTTTACCGCAGTCTACGATTCTACCCGCTCGGGTCTCCTCAAGGGCCGAACCACCATGCTCAAGCTGTGTGCTGCACAGCTCCGCGACATGCAGGCCACCAACCCGGGCAAGCCCCTCGTCTGGGTCGACATTGGCGGCGGTACCGGATGGAACATCGAGCAGATGAACGAGTTCTTCCCCATTGACCAGCTCTCGCAGGTCTACCTGATCGACCTTTGCGAGCCTCTCCTCGAGGTGGCTCGCAAGCGGTTTGCTGCCAAGGGTTTCAAGAATGTTCAGGTCCTCTGCCAAGATGCGAGTCAGTTCAACATGCCTGGTCTTGCCGCTGGGCAGAAAGTTGACCTGTTCACCTGCAGTTACTCGATCTCGATGATCCCTCCCTTCTACGCTGTGCTGGACCGTATCAACGACTTCCTCGATCCTGTCACCGGTGTCTTTGGTGTCGTTGACTTCTACGTCTCCGCCAAGAGCGCTCCTACCGAAAAGAGCCCCATGATCGGCGGTGACACTCGTCGTCAGTGTGGCTGGCTCAGCCGCTGGTTCTGGTCCATGTGGTTCTCGCTCGACCACATCGAGCTGCACCCTGCCCGTCGTGACTACCTCGAGCACAAGTTCGGTACCATCAAGTGCTACAACGGCCGCAACAACTTTATCGTCCCCTTCATCGTCCGCATTCCCTACTACATCTGGCTCGGCGTTTCTCGCGAGCGTGACACTACCAAGGCGCTCCAGGCGTTCGAAGTCGAGTCGGGCAACCGTGTCGTTGTCCCGCCATCCTTTCCTGAACTCGCCTACATGCACGAAGACGAGTCGCTCTCCAAGCAGACCACTGGAACCTCGACCGGAGTCGACGCAGGCGATGACGCCAGTAGCCGTTTCGAGCCAGCTCGCAGGCTCATCCGTCGCAGGGTCTCGGAAGCGACCACCGAAAGCGATGCCGATTCGGACCGACCTCTGAAGCTCGACATCGGACCGCACTTTCCTCTGAGCTCGTTCCACTACCAGAAGCGTCAGTGGCGTCTTCCGTTCGTCGACAACGAATTCAGCGACATGTTCCGCACCTGGATCTACGGCTTTACCTGGGAAGACCCTTACGTCGACATGCAGCACCTCGACTTGGGCAAAGACGATTCCATCCTCTGCATCACTTCGGCCGGTGACAACGCTCTGCACTATGCAGTGGCGGGTAAACCACGCAGGATCCACGCAGTCGACATGAACCCGTGCCAGGGACACTTGCTCGAACTCAAGCTCGCCTGCATCGCATCGCTGACCTACGACGAGATGTGGCAGATGTTCGGCGAAGGCCGTATCGACAACTTCCGCGAGCTGCTCGATAGCAAGATCTCGCCCTACCTCTCGTCGCACGCCTACCAGTTCTGGAGGCTCAACACGCGCGCCTTCGACAAAGCCTTCTACTTCCGAGGCTACTCCGGTCATGCTTTGCGGCTTGCCAAGTTCGCCTTTACGGTGACAGGTGTTCGACGATGGGTAGAGAAGATGTGCACCGCCAACTCGGTCGAAGAACAACAGGATGTGTGGAACAAGAAACTCCGCTCTACACTCATCAACAAGCCGCTGATTCGATTGTTCCTCTCCAACCCTGCTTTCCTCTGGAACGCTTTGGGTGTCCCGATGAACCAGTACCAGATCTTCCTCAACGAAGGAGTCTCTGCTGAGCAGTTCGCCATCGACACCCTCGACTCGATCCCCAGCCGAAGCTTGATCAAGAACGACAACTACCACTACCAGCTCTGTCTGCTTCACAAGTACACCAAACAGAGCTGCCCTCTCTACCTCAAGCCGGACGGCTTCGCAGCGCTCAAGAAGCAGGCTTTGGAAGACGGACTCGACTCGTTCCGCCTCCACACGGACTCCATCGTCAACGTCCTCCGCGGCTTCGAAGACGGCGCTCTGACCCGGGCGATCACCATGGACCACATGGACTGGTTCGACCCCGTTCCCCCCACCCAAGCCGCTCCGACCCTCAAGCAGGCGCGCAAGGACAGCGACAAGTCGATCTCCGACCTGGACAGGGAGATCTGCGAGCTCTCGCGCGTCGTCCGCAAAGGCGGCGCCGTGTTCTACAGGAGTGCTGCCAAGAAGCCGTGGTACAACGACAGGTTCGAAAAGATGGGTTTCAAGGTGCAAGCGGTACACATTCGTGAGACGGGCAAGCCGATCGATAACGTGAATATGTATGCGAGCTTCTACAAGGCCACGCGGTTGTAAGCGGGGGGACAGGGGGAGATGGTTGTGAAGTGGCGAAGCAGAAGATGTAGAGATGCTCTAATGAAGATTGTATACCATTGAACGAGATGTGTACAAAGCTGATTGTGCGCCTGAAGAGGGTCCGAAGCAGCAATAGCATCTGTTCGCATCGTGGAGCTGATGAGGTCAAGTATCGGACTTGCTTTCCTGCTTCGTAGTCCTCATAGTGAGCACAGCGATATCTATCGACAAAGTGGGAGCGTAGCAAGTGACGCAAATGCAACAGCAGAGCACGAAATTCGAATAAGTGCGCGCGTTACTTGACTGGCGGCCGGCAATCAAAAGGTGCCGTCCGTATTTCCGCTCAGCGGTGGTGCACGTCCCTCTGAACGCGGGAAGAGTCTTGGATTCGCACGCCCTGCCCTTTGTTCTTCACCATCATCACTGTCTTTGTCCTCATTGCATCGAGAGCTGTTGAGAAAGCTCGGAACTCAGCTCGCAAGTCCAGTCTCGATATACAAGGACATCCTTCGGCCCGGGAAGAGCGTTTCAGTGCAACGATTACAGCGTCGGCTGTCTACCTGACCACCAAAACGCAGCAGCCTTGCCTACTCCATCCGAGACTACAGCAGACCTCCTGGTCGGCACCTCTGCTCACCATGGCGCCCACAGCAGTATCCCCCGCAACCACCTCCAACCCTCTCCCAACCAAAGATGCTGCCACCAATACCACCCAACAGTCACTCTCCACGTTCGCCGACTACCATCTCGACTACACGCTCTGGGTCCCCTCCGATCCTTCCTCCGCCTCCTCCCAGCGCTTCGTCGCCTCTCT
The DNA here is from genome assembly GCA_001748505.1 of Sporisorium iseilematis-ciliati. NCBI lineage: Eukaryota > Fungi > Basidiomycota > Ustilaginomycetes > Ustilaginales > Ustilaginaceae > Sporisorium > Sporisorium iseilematis-ciliati. Next base: position 5,449 of record MJEU01000106.1, on the reverse strand, counting down.
CCGCCGCGCCATGGTCGGTATCGGCTTTTTCTACCTCCACAACACGCCTCTCTCCACGAAACGCTCTGCCATGTTCGACCTTGTTTCGCGCTTCTTCGCGCTCCCCCTCTCGGAGCGGATGAAGATCGATATGGACAAGAGCCGACACTTTCGCGGCTACTGCAAGTTCGGCGATGAACGGACGCAACAAAAGCAGGATCTGAGGGATCAAGTGGATTACGCGCCCGAAGTGGCACCTGTGGAAGACGGGAGGCTGCTCGAAAGTTTTCCGTTCCTGAACCTCTACGGACCCAACCAGTTCGTCGATGATTCGGTGTGCGAGGGACATCGTAGGGTGGTACTGGACTGGTTCGAGACGGCCGAAGAGGTATCCACCCAGCTGACGAGGGCGATCGAGCTGGCGTTGGGGGTGGACGAGGGGGAGCTGTCGCAGTTTTTGACGGGGAAAACGACGTCGACGGATCCAGCGCTGGAAGCGTTAGGACCGTTACCGTACGCGCGGATGAAGACGATCCGCTACCCGCGCGGCGATACGGTGGACGGCATTACACGTTCCGATCCGAACAGCACCCAGGGCGTAGGCGCACACAAAGACAGCGGCTGGCTAACGCTCCTCGCCCCCTCGGCCGACGTGGGCGGGCTAGAAGGTCAAGACTTCACCGGCGCCTGGCTCTCCATCCCCCACGTCGACAACTCGATCATCGTCAACTTCGGACAGCAGGTCGAGCACTTGACCAACGGCATCGTCCAAGCTGCGACCCACAGGGTCGTCTCGCAACCAGAAGCGGCGAAAGACAGGTTTTCGGTGGCGTTCTTCAGCTCGCCCGCGCTGAACACGTACTTGAAACCGTTGGATGGCGCAAGGTTCAGCGAGGAGCTGGTGGAGGCGTGGAAGGAGGCACAGGGAAGGAGAGAGGAGGGCGGGATCGTGAGTGATGTTCCGAAGGGTGATCTGTTTGCGAGGGAGAAGGAGCCGTTTGGTTGGATCAACTGGAGAGGGCTGGTGAGGAGTCATCCGGGGGTGGTGAGGGCGTTTTATCGGGATTTGGTCGAGTGACGTTGCAAAAGATTGTATGATACCCCGCTGCTCAATCGAAGACTTCTCTCATCGTTTCTCCCTCATACAGAGCTCAGTTCTGGACAGTCATTTGACGCAACAAGAATGCAAAATCGATTGTCCATACAGCCAAACATCACTTGGGCTCACCTTCAACCGCCCCACTCCACCACCTGGGGATGCACGAGTAACCCTCCCTATCAAACGACTGCTTGGGATCGCAGTTGCACCTTCCTGTGTCGTGATACTTCTTCCTGTTGGCCGGACAGTGATTCCAGGGATTATGGAAGTACCCGATATCATCGAAGTGATGCAACCTGCTCCTATCCACCAGCAGCGAGACCGCAATCGAGTGCACCGGCGCATCGCCCCATCGCTCGTAAAAGAAGCCACCGGCATGATCCAGATGGTCAAAGTACTCCAAATACTGCTTCGAACGCCACAGCCGCAGATCGCCAATCTCGAAATTGCTCCACATGTGACACCCGGTCCAGCGGAAGTCCAACGGCGAATTGGGGCCCTTCTTCTCGTTCGGATCGGCCAAGAAGTGAATGCTTGGATCCTTTGCGAGGTACTCGGGATGCCGGGTGAAGAACTTCTGCGTCTGCTCCCACAGCGTCGGCACCGTCTCGTGGTACTCGTACAGCGCCATGGTGAAGCCGTACGACTTGTTGTTCATCTGCATAAACACGAACGGGTCGTAGTCGACGTCGCAGTACAGCTTGATACCCGGTTCGACGCGCCAGTAGTAGTCGAGGTCGAGCGTCAGCTCGTGGCGGAAGAAGAAGCCGGACTGGTAGCGACACATGTGACGGTAGCTCTCGGAGGAGCCGTAGATGATGTCCTTCATCTTGACGCGGGTTTCGGCGGCTTTCTCTTGGCTGATGTAGTCCGGGTAGCCCCAGTGCTCCTTGCCGATCAGACCGAAGCGGCACTCGCTGCGGGTCATCTGCTGGACGCCGCGCTTGAACTCATCGGTGAAGGGTTCGTTGTTGAGGAAGATCCAGGGATAGCCGTACTTGCGGTTGAACTTTTCTTCGACGTCGCGCATGGATTCGCGCATGCCTTGGAGCTCAGCGTTTCGGACTAGGACGATGAAGCCGGCTTTGGCACGAGGAGCCTGGTTTGCCATCTGCGGGACAAAGGTAGGCGGGTAGAGGTTGCCGTCGTCTCCGACCTGGGCCCACTTGGTGAGCTCTTCGACGGAGGAAGGTGCACCAGGGTTGTGAGTGTACATGTCGGCTACTGAGCTGGGTGGCGGGAAAGAGGAAGCGCCCTTGTTCTGGGATGCCTGCCAGGGGTTGGAGAAGGCGGGGAGCGAGTTCCATCGATCACGAACGTTCTGAACGCCGTTGGAGGAGAAGGAGACATAGGTGGAGAAGGTGAGGACGAAGAGGAAGACGATGACCAGCAGAATGAGTCTCTGCGGTCGACGGAAGAGAGCGTCGAGGAATCCTGACGCCATGGTGCCGTTTTATACTGGCAAGGCGATTCCTTTGCCACCGAGACTGTTGCGTCGCTGATCGGACGCTGTCCAATGCACGAATGCTGAATCCAGGCCGCACGTGACAGCCGTTGAGAAAGGCCAGAAAGTCACGAAGGTCGAGTGCGGTGATTTGAGGGAAATGAAGTGGGTCGCAAAGGACGACGGAAGAGCCGGGTTGGAGGAAGGGGTGGCTTTGATCTACGATTTGGAGGGGCGTCCGGCGCCTTTGGAGTGGGAATATGATGGTTTAGAGGGATGTCAGAGCGCCACTCTGAAGTGAAGGTGATGGCAGAGAGGAAGGGAACAGCAAGGCAGGCTTGGCAAAGCGGAAGGCAAGTCCGAGAGTTGATTTTGAGCCATGCAAGAAGAAATCTGGTTCAAACGCAACTTGAGCCACCGCATGATCACAATTTACTGCAGCACAGCACAGCATAGCGCGGCATCTGAACGGCACAGTGTGACTTGACTGCACAGCATCGTATGGCGGCAGCCGAAGCTTGCTCAATTTTGTAAGAGATCAGAATCAAAATCGTACACTAAAACCCAGCGAACGCGATACGTTGCTGAGAAGCGAGAAGCGAGCGAGCTTGAGCTTGAGCAAGGGCCACCGAAACGCAGGACGCAGCGAAACGCAAACTTGAGAAACACGCGCCAAAAAATGAACCCTGTCGAGTGAGTTTGGTGAGTTGTGTGTGATCGTGTTGAACAAACCTTGCTTGCTTGCTTGCATTCCACTCTACCATAGCACCTGCTTCGCTTCGTTTTATCCATGGCGGTGACAATCCTCTCACTCAACATCAAGGCGGCATCTTGAGGCTCGGCATGGTCCCGAAAGTCGAGCCTCCCTTGCTATGAAAGCTCCTAAATTGCCAAAGCAATCACGAAGCGACGATATGCCTTCCGTCGTGGTACTCCTTCCCGGCGCCGATAATGGTCAGGCTCCTCCACGTCCACGCTCACGGTCCAACTCAAAGTCTCCGACAAAGCCCCACAAATCGAAGAGCTTGCCGTCATCCTCCTCGTCCTCTTCCTCGGCCTCGTTACTCAAGCCCGGCTCCTCGGCCCGGTCTTCCTCCGTATTCGTGCCATTGCCTGCGGCGTCATCGACCCCGCTTTCCCCTTATGCACGCAAGTCCTTGTTGCCCCCCTCCTCCTCGCCATCTTCTCTTGCTTCATCTTCTTTACCTTTACTACGCCACCCCTCGAGCTCGTCATCTTCCGGTTCCTCGAGCAGCAGCGGCTACAGAAGCCGCTCGAGTCGTCACGATCAACCCGTCGACATCACCAAACCCTTCGGCGACGGCAATGACTTTTACAACTCCTTCAAGCGCGCCGCTCCCTTTGGTCAAGAGGGTTACATCTGTCGATGGCGTCTCCGCGACAAGAAGAACGTATTGGATCCGATTGGTCACCAGTATTGCAACTCCCGCCTCATGACACCCGAGCTTTTAGCACGGCATGTGCTCACCCAACATGCAGCTCCCGACCCAAGCTCACACACATCTCGTCCCGGTCAGAAAACCGCCTGCAAATGGAACAACTGCTTGAATCGGCACTTTGATCCGTCAGGCCTCGCTAGTCATTTGGTGCACGACCATTTCGCTCATCAGATGGGTTTGAAGTATGCCTGCATCGCTTTCCGATGTCCCGTCAAGACCGCACTCACGTCGTACGAGGCCCTAGACCGACATCACTCTCAGTACCACGATCTACCTTCCGAACAGCTTCGAAGGGTGTGGCAGCCGACGCGACAGCAAAACGATCCCAGGACCGCATCACAGCTGCTAGCGGCGATACGCAAGCTCGATGCAGCGTTAAAGACCACACCAAAGATACCCGTTTCGGCCAGTGCGAACCCGAAGCTCGCTCCGATGAGCGAAAGCGCAATACGAGCACGCGAGATCGAGTTCAAGCGGAGAACGTTCGATCCGTCTAACGTTGGACCTGGCGAGGGGCAAGTAGGTGAACCTTGGATACGCTTGCAGAAGCGTATAGAGAGGCGTATGCGAGAGGAGGCTGATATCAAGTCGGTCGAAAGGCTGATTCTGCGCGCGAGGGCGTACAATGAGGAAGACCTCGATCGGGTTCCGACGCCCTTGGTCGAGCTGAACGACAATTCGATCCTCAGAGCGATCGAAAGGGGCATAGACAATGCGCAGACCTACCGACCTCGACACTCATCGTCTCCGTCATCAGCAAATGTCAGCAGAGCACTCGGATTGATTCCACCGCCGCCAGGGCACTGTCAAGTCATCTTGTCGCAAAGCAAGCAGTCTCTGGAGGAGAGCATCACCCCATCTTCGCTCACCTCGATACAGCGAGAGATGAAGTTCGACGCCGCCCTATCCAAACAGCGACGTTGGGCGGATTCCGTTCTCGGCACCAGCATCGCTCCGTCTCAATCTGGTGCTCTGAATACGGCAGCAACGCAAGAGGTTCAACCGGACTCGGACTCTGACGACGAAGGACCATCCAACGGGGCGCCTCCGTTACGGTTTACTCGATATCATCCTTCCTCTCGATGCCGGTTTGCGATCATCGAGAACGACGCTTCCGACGACACGCCCCTTCCCGTCGCACAACCAGAACCGGCACCGCCAGGCCCCTCATCGAGCGACGAAACCTCGCTCACAACGGACTCCATCTCACCAAAGTGCCACTCGCGCAGTTCGACCCTTACACCAGTGTCTCAACTCGGATCGATCGGCGCTACCTTGACACCGGCGCGGTGCAAGAGGGAGCGCGACGAAGATGTGCTAGCATTCAACGGGTTGCGGATCGACCTGGAACCGCCGTCGTCGAGGCTCAAGGTGGAAGAGATCCCGTTTATCGATCTTACCGAGTCGGAGAGCGATGACGGGATGCAGACGCCGCCGATAAGTGCGAAGACGGGGGTGGGGGAGGTT